>JAEMWC010001550.1:105000-137517 GCA_016490735.1 Pachyseris speciosa
ATTTTCTCCGAAAATCTGCGACTTAACGTACGGATCGTACTTTGTTTTCTTGTCGACATTGTATCGTAATTTGTTGTTTTTGAACCGCGTTGAATTCCTGTTGACTGATGTAAACTACTAGGTTCGTAATCCATTTTGTTTTTTTCTGACCCCCTTTTTCTACGTATATTTGCTTGCCACTTTTCTAGCTTAAGACGAGATATGTTCGTTACTAGCGTGTGTGCGGGTGACATCACAAAATTACCGGCGGCCACGTTGGAAGACTGACGCAATCAAATGACGATTGGAAAAACAGAAATTGAGTCCCGATCTTATGCATATCAACCTAGCTAGTTTAATGGCCTTGGAGCATCCAAACAAGTGACGGAGGGTCATAGATTCGACTCCTGTTGGAAGATCTCTGAATTCGTTTTCCGAATATATGCTTGTGTCGTTTAGAGAAAGAGTATATATTTCATTGTTCACCATGCTTAAAAGTTGATATCATACTCTCACTCTTACAGTTTAGGTGAAACGATCTTAGTCAGAAATCTTCCGCGGCGCGTACAGTAAAAACCACATCAACGTAACAAATACATTTTATGCAATAGTAGTACTTGCAAAATCGATCGCTCAAGTTAAATTGAAATAATAATAATAATAATAATAATAATAATATTTTTTAATAATAATCAACAACAACTTTAATAATCACTGGCATGAAAAATACAGATCATAAAAACGTTATTCTATGCTAATTTAGGATTCTATTACATGATTGCAGCAAAATACTTCCTGTACTATTTAGTGTTTCTCAATGTTTCTATAATTTTTGACAACTTCTTAAACAATCTTAAATCTACAATATTTAATCTACTAAAATGCTAAAAAAGAAAAACTAGCTGAACAATAATAATAATAATAATAATAATAATAACATCTCCTGCTGGTTTCTTTCATACGGATTTCCTCGCCATTTGCCTCCAATTAGTATCACTACTAAAAAAAAATTTCAGTCATAATAATTATTATTCAGTAAAACTTCACAGTAAGAGAGATTAAGAGAGCTAAAAGAACGTTTGATAATAATAATAATAATAATAATAATAATAATAATAATAAAGAAAAAAACGCGTGATTGATATAAAGAGGAAAAAAGCAAATTCAAAGCTTCGAGTTTAAAGTGAACTATTTATGAATGGTAATTTAGCTGGAAAGCCCGTTGTTTTGTGGCGTTCTCATTGCCGTCGCCGTCGTCATTGCTTAAGCTTTTTAATATCACTGTTGGAAACGGATTCAAAAACGTTTTTTTCGTCATAGATGTGTTTAGTTAACTGATTATGTTATGTTGGTTAATATGGTTGAAATTGTTTAAAACTAATATGATTTTCCTTTTCTTTATATCAAAATGATTAAAAATCCGAAGCTACATAAGTACTAATAGAATGTTTTCACATGACGTCATGGCGGCCATCTTGGTTTCCCATAACAAAGAAACCACTCCCATGTTGGTGTCCCAAACTAAAATTCTGGGAATTGAACTCTATCTTAATGCAAATACTTTCTTTCGTTTCAGTAAACCAATATGGCTGGTAGTTCCGTGAATGAATACGCTCTATAACAAATAAAGTAAAATCGAAACTGGAATGGTTTGAGACTTTCAAATCGAAAACATATTTAAACTCCATCATATTATACAATCAGATCTACACCTAGGACAAGTATCTTATATGTATCTTATGATGTAGGTATGCACCATGCCGTAAGGAAGTAGGCTAGTAACCAACATTTTCATAAGAAATAAAAATAAAAATAAACTGCAACAGAAACGAAAGACTTAGCAAAATTTTTATTTCCAAATTGAAGAAATTCACGGGTTTTAATCACCTTTTCATCGTCTTTCGGCAAACTTGGCAAACATTGGTAAACAGATCAAAAGCCTTTTCAATTTGAAAGACAAAAACATTCATCGATCACACGTGGTCTACAAAGGAAACTGTTCTTGCGGTGAAAGTTACATCGGTGAGACCACGAGAAATGTTCAGGTGCGAACTGAAGAACATTCCAACACATGTTATGACTCTGAACCTGCCCGTCACCTACGTGAAAATCCTTCGCAGCCTTTACTTGCATGGCGTATACTCTTCACTGCGCAATCTTTTTACAAACGTAGAATCGTTGAAGGCCTAATGATCCAACAATGGAAACCTTCTTTAAAAAGACAAATTCATGATTGCTACATGGCGAAAGTGTATCCATCGGGAATTACCCGATAGTACGGAAATGTGGTTAATGTTTTAGTACCATAGGTCCTAGCAAGCAGAGAGGGAACCGTCTAAGTTATAAAAAACAACAACTACAACAACAAACAAACAAACAAAACAAGATTTCCCACTCTGAACAATCACGCAACTTCCACACTTCCACGCACTTTCACACTACCACACTCACTGCAAAACTGCCATACTTCCACACTTCCACACTACCACACTCACTGCAAAACTGCCTTACTTCCACACTACCACACTCACTGCAAAACTGCCATACTTCCACACTTCCACACTACCACGCTGCCGCACTTTCACACAGAGGAAAATTATGTGAGTCATGGAGGTGTATTTAATTATGCAATGCGATGGAAAACTAAACTGGCTTTTTTTTCACTCCAATGTGACGACGCGTTCTATACTATTCTACCCGAAGTAAAAGCTGAAAAAATTGGATTTACACATATTAGCTCAGTGGCAAATACGATGCAAACACGTAAAAACGCATTTATTCACGAATTTACAACCCCATGTAAATTTGAAATAAATACGGTATTTACCATGTTTGCCACTCATTTGCACTGCGTTTGCACATCTTTGCACCATATTTGCCACTGAGCAAATGTGTGTAAATCCAATTTTTCGTGCAGTGAATTGACTACAAAAAGAACTAATTTTTCTATGTAATTTATCGGCTCTTGAGATACTATTGAATACCCAGTGCCATTGTTCTCTCTCTGCACTAAATCACTGATTGCAGTCTTTAAAGATGCTAAAACAATATCAGGAAAACGGGGGCAGTCCTTTTTGTTAGCAGGGAAATTCGCAAGGGTATTATATACTAAACGTGCTAAAACAAACAGGCTGCAATATTAAACGTATTGCAGTGTACAGGCTGCAATATTAAAAATATTGGAGCCTGTTTGTTTTCTGACGTTTAGTATATATGGCTCGTTTTAAACGGCCTTGTTTCTCGCCTTACACCAAAAAAGGCCAATCTTAAATACTCTAAGGACCCAGCACCATTTCCTACGACTGTTAGCAGCAGCCTAGCCTCCTTCGCAGCTGTTGTTTGTGTCGGTCCTATTCTCCCTCCCCACCAACGTCTGCTGAACCGAGCCGAACATTCCATTCCCATTGTGTCTGAGTATCCAATCAGGAGGGAGAATAGAACTGACAAAAACAACGGCCGCAAAGGAGACTACGGGAACTTAGCTACCGAAATTTAAAAGCCACTATGTGATTGGTAAGTTCTTGGAATGGAATGTTCGGCTCGGTTCAGCAGACGTCGGTGGGGAGGGAGAATAGGACCGACACAAGCAACGGCTGCGAAGGAGGCTATCAGCAGCCCAACTTCTTCCAATTTCGATTCCAATGATGATAATCGTAATTGGGTTAATCTTTCAATCACATGTGGATTATAGTATTTAAGTTTTTAACCAAGTATTTTTAAAACTGTTATCGTTTTGTTTTAGGTTATGCGACTCATATGATTGGCAAATGGCACCTGGGCTACAGCAAGCGGGAACACACACCAACATATCGTGGTTTTGATACCTTCTATGGTTCTTACATGTCAGGTACAGACTACTACAGCTACACAGTAGAAGGTATATTGGACTTGAGAGACAACGAGGAGCCCGTGACGGACAGGAATGGAACGTACCTTACATTTCTTGAGGCAGAGGTGAGGTTATTGTCACACAATTCTTTTCAAAAGGTACTATATTACTCTTCTTCTCAAAGTGTGACAGTTCCGATTTCACTATTATTATTATCACAATAAGGCATAAAACGTAGTTTATCGTAATTAAACTCATCAGGGTACTGGCAAATATTGTTCCTTCCGCAATCCGATCAACGAAAGTATACACACAGAGTTTAAATTGCAGAAACCGTAATTTTGTTATTAAGAATTCAACGTTAATTGAGGATGGGTCTATAAAATAATAATAAATTAAATTAATAATAATAAATAAATTAATAAGAATAAATCAAATTTTCTATAGCGCTCTTTCCAGACGTGATCAAAAGCGCTTAACAAAATTTCATATAAAATTAAATACAGTATTGAATTGAGATAAAGTAAAAATTAAATTTAAAGTGATTCGTTAAAAAGAAAGGTCTTGATTGATGTCTTAAAACAAGTTACGGAAGCAACATTTCTAAAGTCAGCAGGCAGTTTGTTCCAAAGCGCAGTGGCAGCAGCAGCAAAGGAGCGTGCACTAAGTGTAGGCAGCATTTTCTGTGTAGGAGGTAACAGCACAGTGTTGTTGGTTGAGCGGAGACAGTAGGTAGATTTGGGTTTGACCAGTTATAAGTTCACTGATGTAGGGAGGAGAGAGTCCGTGAATAGCCTTGAAAGTGAGAAGCAGGATCTTGAATTGAATTCGCTTTACGACAGGCAGCCAGTAAAGTTGTCGCAATGCAGGAGTTATATGGCAGAATTTACTAAGGTCAAGAGCAATGCGAGCAGCAGCGTTCTGTACTCTCTGCAGTTTGAAATTACACACTGCGGGAGGCCATACATGAGATTTTTGAAATAGCCTAGCCGACTTATGACAAACGCATGGATAAGAGTTACTAGACAGTCTTGTGACAGGTATTTTCTAATCCTTTGGAGGTTATGTATATAATAAAATCCAGAACTGCATACTTTGTTGATATGAGGTCCCATAGACAACATCAAATCAAGCCAATCACTAAGATTTCTTACTCAATTCACGGGTTCTGTATCCATTGTTCCAGCTCTTAAAGGGAGTAGCTCGACTTTGCTTACTTGATGACGAGTGCCAATTAGCAGAAATTCCGTCTTCTCATCATTCAATAATAGACAATCACCAACCATTCAGTGCCGTATGTCCTCTATACATCTTTTCATTGCTTGAATGGCATCAGTCTGAGATGACAATCCATCAGCTGGTCTAAAGCTTAGATATAGCTGAGAATCGTCAGCGTAGCAGTGCGCGTCAGGAAGATGTCGTTCAATGATGTTGAACAACTTTGATGCATAGATGACGTAGAGTAATGGACCGAGGCAGGGACCTTGGGGAATGCCACAATCAAGATCAAAATTCCGTGAAACGTTCCCAGAACTGCAATCCTTTGACTTATATTTGACAAATATGACTTAGACGTTTGCAGGTTTACTCCGGAAATGCCAATGTTGTGCTGCAGCCTTTCAAGCAAAATCTTGTGATTAACAGTGTCAAAGGCTGCGCTCAAATCCAACATAACTAGTAGAGTAACATGCTGTGAGTTCATTTTCAGTAGTGTATCATTCATTACTTTTAAAAGAGCATTTTCTGTACTTTGCTGTTTTCTGTACGCAGACTGGAGTAGAGGATAGATATTGTTCGTTTCCATGTGAAGATGGACTTGTTCGCATACAGCCCTTTCCGTAACTTTAGATACGTACTGTAGATTACTGACAGGTCGATTTTTAATATGAAATGCAGACCAGTAGATCTAGAGGGTTAACGATAGCGCATTTTCATTCGTAAGAGAAATAGCCAGTAGACAACGATAACTTAATGATCTTGGTGATAACAGGGAGAAGTGAGTCAATGTAGTTGCCAACTAACGGTGTTGGCATTGGATCAAGTTTACAGGACTTTTTCGCAGAGCTTTCGATCACCTTGCGCACATCATTTTCAGACAGCTGTGAAAAACGGTCCAATATGCTGAATGGGCATTAGCAGCTGTTGCTGGATGGTGGTGAAGCAGGCAATCCAGAAGCCATGCTGTCAATTTTAACTTGAAAGTTGTCGATCTTCTCTATAAAGTAGCTACCCATCCCAGTTGCAAATGTTAGTTTGTCCCACAAATTACAAAAAAATCCGAATTTGAAATTTAAGACCTTTCTCCAAAACGATCGAGGAAGTCGGTTCCTGGGTTTCCGGTTTTGTTAACTATTGTTATACAGGCGACCAATCAAAAAAAATTCTTTAATTCCATTACCCCAGAGTCTCTCCGGGCGTCCACCCGCTGACCAAATAGCCCGAGAACTATGGGTACGAGATTGACATGTAACGAGATTGTTTCTGCTTTAGACATGTTTACCTCGACAATCACTAGCTTTTTCTAAAACCAGGAGCCATTAAAATGATTTGCTCCTGATTTTATGGAATGACCCAGGGGCCAAATTGGATACGTTGCCAAGAAGTTTACATTATCACTAAACGCGTAATGAGGAAAACTTTATATTTTTCCATTGTATATACAGTTCGATCTAACCTAAAAGTACTGTGGTCGAAACGTCTCCCTTTTGTGTTCGTTCCATTCCATTTTGCTATATTTAAAGATCGTGTGCTGAAACGTTACTTTGTTGTTCTAGATGTTTACATTCCCAATTTAGAAACTCTATTTTGATTCACTACTATACCCGGTACATTATGTAAATAATTCACCCTGAAGAAAAATATAGATTCGTTTCGTTTGGAAACGAAACAAAAACACGTTTGTTGAATCTAGGCGTTTATTCCCAGATAAGACGTTCTATTTCCCAAACAAACATACTAAGATGCGCTCCTCGCTTTTTTAAAAGCAACGTTTCTCACCATTATGAAAATATTCCAATGATAAAAAGATTAGTTAAGCAATATTCGAGAAAATATTTTTCAGGTAAACCATTTGTGTGAGCAATAAACGGAACGCATTAGGGTGGACAGGGCCGAAATCCGTGTTTCCATCATCAGTACAGCTTCGTTGATCTGCTCCTCTAGCCGGCCTCTAACTCGTGTACAATGTTTTTACCATTCCAAAGGCTGTAAAAATATGAAACACTTTTGTTATCGTGATTGCTAAATTGAATATCGCTTTGAGTCAAGCGATCGAGGAAAGACACATCTTTTGATCTCAAGTGATGATAACTGTAAGCCAGATACAGTCAATAAAGTAAATAAATAAATTACGTTTCGCACAATGTTTGTTGTCGGTAGTTTACTTGCCGTGTCTTTGACTGTCACCGAAGCACACAGAACCGACAAACGACCCCACATTTTGTTTTTATTAGCAGATGACCTAGGCTGGAGCGACATTGGATTTCACAACTCAAAAATCCAAACCCCAAACACTGACAAACTGGCTTCTAATGGGGTCATTCTAGACAACTACTATGTGCTTCCCATTTGCACGCCCCTTTGTAAAATCTATCCGAGAACAGTTAACTTGTGTTTCAAGTTTAAAAAAAATCGTGTATGACCCCCGAAATATTCTGGCTTTTCCAATGTAACACGAGATGGTGTACGCAAGATACGCTAGTTAAAAGTAACATGGCAAGATATAGTCAACAAAAAAATTTTCTAGCATGATTGCATAGTTATTTGATTGCGAAATAATGAAGTATTGCTTTTTCAATGTTTGTAATTTGACGTCCAATTGTATCTTCCGCGTTGAAAACATTACTATAAATTGCCATGATGCCTTTAACAAAACCTTTTTCAACCAGTACAACTCTTGCTTGTAGCACACAACTAAATGCCTATTTTGTTTCACAAAGCGAGATTCCCCGAAAGCAGTTTCGTATACTCAACTAACTAAATCTACGTGAAAAACGAACTACATAATTTAGATCAAGACTTGTGCTCCGTTTTTTCGGACAAACAGGATGCTTTCTCCGTTTTGTCATCATGTCCCAACCAAATTTTGATTCAATATACTACATCCTTATTTTGTTTCATTGTTTTAGTCTTGTGCTACATACAAACAGAGTCCCCGCAGAAAAAGGTCTTTCGTTTACAGTTGCAATATAATGTATAGCTAAGTTTAAAACTCATTGTCTGGTTCAAATGAAAGAAGAATTATTCCCCTTGAGTTGAGTTTGCTGCATTCACAGTGTTTGTTTTTTTCCACTGAAATAAAATGAGATGTACAGACCACAATAAACATGCCAAGCCACGGATAAACAAGTCTCAATGCTCAATATTTTTACTGTCCAATCTTACATCCATCTCTAACTTCAAAAGGGTAACGAAATGAACTTCAAAGCAAGCGAAAATTAGATGAATAAGCACGGCAGTCGAAATAAGAAATTTTTAAACAATTTAACCCTGTCCCTCTCCGGTTTTGAGATAAAGAGTAATATTACCATCTGAAAAGTAATTTTCTCTGTTTCGGCAATTAAATATTCTAATTTATTATATAAACACCAGTGAAATACCAAGTGAGCTTTCCCGCGAAAACTTCATATCTTCACACGTGAAGATAACATGTTATCTTCACATGTGAAGAGATCACCAGTGGGAGTGGGAGCAGTCAGAAAAATTGAACCATGAACATGTGAACAGTGAGTTGAACGGTAAATCAGTTACAAAATGAATTTGAGAAACCTTTACGCTTTCTTTTGTTTCTAATATTTGTAATTACATCTTATAAAGTACTTTGTTTTTGCTCTTTTGGCTTTGAACGATTTTCTCGCGCTTTGTCTTTATTACATTAGACGAGAGTAACTGTTAGTTTTTGACGTCTAGAAGTGGTCAAAAATATTGTTGTTTACAACTGGCTTTCCTCGGAATCTAGAATTCTAGGGGCCATCATTTTAGACTTTATCAAATGAATTTGGTTTTCGTCCATGTACTTCTTCCATGTTTAGTAACGACACGTTCTACTTTAAGACCATTGAAAATATTAAAGTAAAATGGTTTGGTATTTCACTGGTGTTTATATAATAAACAGAATATTACATGCCCGCTTATGGATATGAATTTTATCTTCTCGTGGTCAACTCGATATCTCACTCGTTCGCTGCGCTCACTCGTGAGATATCGAGTTGACCACTCGAAGATAAAATTCATATCCACGCGCGGGCATGTAATATCCTCTATTTCTTCTTGTTATTGACAGCTTAAAGCGACGACAACGAAAACGTCATTTCAAAGTATAATTTCACGTTTTATTCCAACTCAGGAGTTAAACTTGTAAAATTTGGACAAATTATTCAGGAGATAATTGCGATGAATAGCTTTGAAGTCTAGAAAAAGAAAGAAAACTTCACATGCATTCACTAGCCTACGTTTGAACCTTGAGTTTGGTCACGATAACTTTGTTTTTAATATTTTATTGAGGACGGCAAAGAAATATATCAAAATTAATTGCACGTGCAGAGCAATCTCTCTTGCTCATTAAAACCGTTGTTTAGTGGTGTTAGACTATTTCGCTGAGGGCTACGAAATAAATGTGCAAAACAAGTAAACATAAGATAAATGAGCACGGAAATGGATGCTGAAAACCCGATCCAAGAAATGGACGTAATGTAATTTTGATCCTCGCCTGTTTTGCAATGTATATGTAATCATAGAGTCAAACGTAATTTGTTCTGTAACATTATTAAAATATTGTAATGTATTCCTGTTATTGAAAAATTTCAAAAACTAAATGTTGTCCAAGCAACTGGTTCGTGTGCTGGAATTTCGCAACAAAAAGCTATGAGTTCTCTGAGGGGAATTCGACCATTTTAAAAGTCTCTTGAACTTTCTTTGTTCAGGGACTAGCATTCAAAAACACAAACAAATCAATGTAACGCAAAACAAGACGATTCAAAATTTTCCTGGAATTTTGCAAAAGAAAAATAAATAACAACAACAATAATTTGATTTCACTATTTCCATCAAAAGCTTCGCGTCGTCTGAGCCGGCTTCTACCGTTTTAAGATTCTGTTTTTCAGGTAACATTCACAAAAAACCCATTGCATCGTAAAACAGGACTCGATTCAAAAGTTGCTTGGTAAAATCAAGGTCAAGGTTCCGCTAATTTCTTTTCAGCTCTTACATCGAATTTAAATGTTTAAAAACGTCCGATCTATAGAATCTCTAATATCCGCTCTCCACTGCTAACTTTAATCAAGTTTACAACAACATACACTGTACTCCGAAACAGTACTTTAGTGGAAAAGTTCTCCAATTCAACGAAATACGCGGCTGAAATTCCCTCCATTTTATCAGCGAAGATGCTTTGTATGGCAACTAGAGTTTGAAAGAAAACAATTTGAAACTACCTGGACAACAAAATGTAAAATGAATCTTGGAAATCATCTAAGCCACATTAACCTCGAGCAAATTGCAATGGAGCAAAAATTGATGATGTGTAAGTCATCAGGTGTCTATACATTTTAACGAAGACCAATGCAGACAGGTATAGAAAATGGTGCATGCAGAAAATTTGTGTCGTTTTCGTCCGTGTCTATGGCATTGTACCGTTGGTAATAAAACAGGCAGACAGGAACACTTTTTAAAGTGATAAATTGTGGAGTAAGCTCTCCAATCAAGTTACTGCATGAACTGAAAATGCACTTGATTCCCATCCAGGCACGCTTTTAATTTGACAAGAAAACAACATTTTCCGGTTAGGTTTTTGAAAAGCAACCAGGCAAAGAAATTCACAGTCGAATTCAAAATCGTTCACCTAAATAACAGAAGAACTTTTTGGTCATGAAATGATCAATTGCCTCATTCCACTGAGCTGAACATCCCTATGATTTGATATTTCAAGTTCATTTATAACAATCAGCAAACATTCGCTTCGTACTTATGAAAAAAAAAAAAAAACACAAAACATATCACTGAGCCGGAAGGAAACCGAACTCGCAATCAAAATCGTGCACCTAATTTTTTTCAAAGTATTATATACAAACAATCATTTTTTTTGTAGCCTCATGAATCGAAGATGAGCTATTTTGCAAACTTAATTATCCTTATGTTTTTGTGGTCTGTACAGCTGAAACATTTGCGATACAAAACCCAATTTTCTCTAAAACCAGACAAGGGGTTAAACTCAGCTCCCGACACTACAAGAGAATACAAGCCGTTGATGACGCAAAGCTTAACACCATTTTATAGTGGCATTGTCGAGAATTTTGTAGAAACGCGCGCATTTTAGTTCCACTCAACGATGAGCTAATTCAATTTTAAATAGTGTTAAGACCTAGAAAATTTATTCCCTCGATTGTGCAGCAAAATGTTTCCTTGGCAAGTTTCTTTGTGAAAACGAAAACGAAAAGTCCACCCTTGGTACCCTAACAGTGCCACCTAAAAAAGCACAACTTCTTTGCGTCATAAACTGAAATTGTTACTATGGAGAAAGAAGGTGAGCCAATACCTTTGCGATATAATGGAAATATTTTGTACAAATCAATATAACGAAAAAAAAAACCAATTTTTTTATTCATAAGCCAAATCATACTAAGACCAAATGAAGTCAGTAATTTATTGTTTGATAAACAAATTTGATTGCTCAGCCTTCTCAATCCTCAATGGTGGCTGAAATGAAACTGTTTTTAACTTTTCACTTACAGAATCGAAACTCGGGTCATCTAAGATGGTTTTATCTCTTGCGTTTGTGAATGGAATCCTAAAAGTGTGACCATTCAAATGAAAGCTACTGAGCAGTACTTTCCTATTGTGCTGTTTATGATGCTGTTCAAGATGGTTCTAACTGTCAAGTCTTTGGAAGCTATTTTAAAACATGACCAATTAAAGTTACTGAACTAAACAAAAAAGTTTCTCAGCCACCATTTCAGCACATAACGTAATAATTTGAGTTCTTATCTTTGTAGCGTTTCTTCCTTTTCCAATGATTCCAGTTCCTGTGCTTTCGATTTCCATTCTTCCTCCACTTCGTTGACTTTGTTGTCCTGAAACACAGTAGTGATGAGGTTTATTAGTGAGGACAACAATTTTCAGCATAACGGAACAAATCCCCTTCCAAATTAATACAAAATCAACTTAACGTTTGAATGTGTGTTTATTACGACATGGGCTGTGAAGCTTCCCTGAACAGTTTAGCGGAATAAATAATGTCGAACGCGCATAGCTCCATGCATTTTAGTCAAACTTTGCTCGCAATGTTACCTTCCCTGCATTTTTCTCAACTCAGTATATCTTAATATTCTCAATATTTGCTTACAAGTTTCAAACCTCAACACTCAACTACACGTGTTGGCTTTAACAAGCGCCACCAAATCCAAACTTTGTTTAGCTTATAAGAGAAAAATTCAAGAAATAATTTCAGAAACCAATGCTCACCTTCGGTTCTGCTTGTTTGCAGATTCATGTCTGCTTTATCCTTCGAACGAGTTCCTCATCATCTCTTCAAACGCAGGACATATGAACACCATCACACCTAGCTCATCTTTGACCTTGCTTGGCTTGGTGCACATTTTGCGATTTCACATGAATATGGATTAGAAGCTCAGGGCCAATCGTGGACAAGCACGAGACAATTGTTACGTTTGCACGAGAAAATAAAAGAGCAGGATTGTTTACCATTTAATTAATCGGAAAAACCGACGGTTACAGTAAATGGACGCATCAAACACCCAAATGAAAATTTCCATGGGACGCGCGTGTTCCATTTCCAGAAATATTCCAAAAGGTCCAAAGCCGAAAGGCCTGGAACTGGTAGAACTGGAGCTTTCTTTAATAGAATACCTTATTTATGGAATAACTTACCCGACTACCGCTTAGAACTGAAGGCCCGAGCTTGTCATTCTTCAAACACATTGCAGAGATTTGTATAAGAATGAGATAAGGGGCATTGATCCTGATAACCTGCGTGTAACTTGGGCATGATATCATTGCATTTAACAATTTATGTTAACTTTTTTTGACAATTTCTTTTTTTTTCTCTTTTTCCAATGTAATCTAGTTTTAAACTGGGTAGACTAGCCCGTATGGTTCTTCGGTTCCCTTCTTCTAAAATTAAACGAGCAAATGAAACGCACATTTCCGTTTGGGAATTTTTCAAGAAATCTCGTTTTCCTCGGAGATTTACCGGTTGGAAACACTAAAATAGGCTTTCCATTTACATTCCAACCGAAATTTCCGGATTTTTTCAGGTAAATGGTTGACAACCCAAGAAAACAACTTTGTTGCACAAAGTATTGACATACTCTTGAGGAAGCAACCACACCATAAACATCACTCTAAAATGAAACGTCTCGTTATCGTAACTCTTTTATTCCAACTTGTTCGACTTGTAAAATTGCCGTCATATGCCCTCGTTTTCGACAAAACCTTTAGACCCTTGCACGGGTGTATACAAAACCTGGGCAACACCATGGCCCGGGCCATGGCCTACCCTATGGTCCATCCGAAGGCCCACCATATTTTTCGCTGGATTTTTGTTTGTTTTTTTTATTTTTGTCATAACAAGAGTCAGAAGTTGTCAAGGTCGCAATAATACAGCAAAAAAAAAAAAAAAACAAACAAACAAACAAAAAAAAAACAAAACAAAAACAAAAACAAAAACAAAAAACACACACACAAAAAAAAAGAAAATTAAAGAAACGAGTTTCATTTGAGTGGGTTTTCGGTGAATACTTCAAGGCAACTGATGCGATCGCAAAGAGAAAGCTTGGTAGTCACGCGACGAATTTGGATTGGACTCATTATTTAAGAAAAGCCATGGCCTAGCCCAGGTTTTGTATACACCCTCATTACACGTTGTTTTGAAGGCAAAGAAACGTAACTTTTGTGTATTTGTTTACTATTTAACCCCACCCTTTCAATCAAGTAAATTATCTAAATCCTCCTCTCAGACACTTCGAAAACGCGAAGAACCGGCCGCCTTTGTTGACACCAGTTAAGTCACAAGGCCGAGCTTAAGCGATGACGACGGCAATCTAACTAGTCGTTTTTGTAATCTTTCGCGATCATTCCAATTTGTCTAACTTGGAAAATGCTGGTGAATTCGCCAAGGGCTAAATTACTACGAACGGCTTCAAAGTCAGGAAAAAGAAAGAAAATTTGCCGTTGATGCAGTTTGTTCGTAATAATTAATCAACAAGAAGCTATTTCAAAAATAAATTACGTTTCGTTTCCGAAATGATAATTTGTAAGCGCGTTTGGGGATTTGGAAAAAAAAACTGACCTTTATGGATTGCCCTTAAAACCATTTTTAAGCCCGATGAAAATGTAACGAGATTGTTTTTGTTTTAGGCATGTTTACCTCATCACTAGCTTTTTTCTAAAGTCAGGAGCCATTAAAATGATTGGCTCCTTATTTTATGGAATTAATGACCCAATGGCCCAATTGGATACGTTGCCAAGAAGTTTACATTATCAATAAACGCGCAATAAGAAAACTTTGCATTTTGCCATGATTGTATATACCGTTCGATCTAACCTAAATGTACTGTGTTCGAAACGTCTTATTTGTTATGTAATACATAATTGTACTTCCCTTTTGTGTTCGTTCCATTCCATTTTTGAGATATTTAAAGATCTTGTGCTGAGAAGTTTGATTTTCTAGAAGCCGTTTACATTCTCAATTACAAACTCTATTTTGATTGACTACTATACCCGGCACATTATGTAAATAATTTACCCTGAAGAAAAAATATATTCGTTTCGTCTGAAAACAAAACAAAAACACGTCTGTTGAATCTAGGCGTTTATTCCCAAGTAAGACGTTCTATTTCCCGAACAAACATACTAAGATGCGCTCCTCGCTTTTTTAAAAGCAACTATTCTCACTATTATGAAATATTCCAAAGTTAAAAGATTAATTTAGCAATATTGGTGAAAATATTTTTAAGGCAACCATTTGTCTGAGCAATAATCGGTCATTTGTATGCAATTTTAATGAGATATTCCTCTGATCTCAAAACCGTTGCCCGGTGATCGTAACCATATCGAAAGAATGTCAGTGCAGTAGCCTGGCTTGTTCAGCGATAAAGGCCCCGTCCACACTTGTCTAATGCGTTTTCAAAAGTATTCTTTTTCGGTGTCATCGAAAACGCATCGATCGATCCGCGTCCACGATACCGTTTTCGCAGCGTTTTCAACTGTCCACACTAAAACGATCGAAAATGCTGAATGACTTAGTGTGACGTAGGTTAAACGATATGCGCATGCTCGAAGAAGACGCGACTGCTATATTTTCGGCATTCCGCACCGGTGCGAGTTCAATCCCGGGGGTTAGTCCCTATAATGGCCTATACGGGGAGAGTCCGCCCGAAAGGAGTACTTTTTTCACGCTTCAGGTATATGAAAGGGCAGAGATTTCACGAGTCGAAGTATATGAAAGGGTAGGGAAATCTGTCATTTAGGTATTTAAAAGGACCTTTCATTAAAATATTTCGAACACACATACCTTACGACTGTACTGTTTTAATTTATTGAACGCTACATGAAAATGAAAAGAAGAATTCCTCTTTTTAGGTAAGCGAAAGGGGTACCATTATTTTGTCAATGGAAGGCATACGAAAGGGGTACCTTTTCCTCCTCCGGGAACGAGATTGACACGAGTTGGAAGACTGTGAACAACTCACTCACTTGAAATCCTGCGATGGGAAGATCTTGAAAAAAACAATGCCCTAACAGCAGATGGTATTCGTCTATGAGAAAACAACATAAGTTTGGATATAAAAACGGGTTTACTTAGCTCCAAACATGCTAACAAATTTGCTAGAGGCATCGTAAAAATCATGTTTTCATCCGCCATGTTTGATTTGGAAAGGACGCGAAGCCTGGATACATACAACTCACGCGGTGCTGATGACGTAAGCGTTTTCATTTCGATGCGGTTTCGACTGGCCGCACTAAAGCGATATGTATGCGTTTCCATTTGGATCCACTTTCGTGAGCGTTTTCGAATCGATGCGTCTTCGATAAAAACGCTGAGCGTTTTAGTATGTACGGAAGGCCTAAAAGCAGATCGAAATGTCTGCGAAGATAGATAGATAGATAGATAGATAGATAGATAGATAGATAGATAGATTTAACAATTGGATTATGAGCTCGAGATTTCTATCGCGTGATAGCTGATGAGGGCGCAGCCCGAATCAGCTTATCACGCATAGAAATCGACAGCGAATAATCTAATTGTTTTAGTATAAACCTAGTCGTTGAAAACTAATCAAGTAAATTATGTAATTCCTCCTCGCAGACACTTTAAAAACCCGAAGAAGCGGCCACCATTTCGTTGGCAACCGCTACTCACTATCTATCAGAGAACAGGCATTCAGAGAACGGCATTCGTGATAGAACGCTAGTAGATTTATACTAAAGATAGATAGATTACATAGATAGATAGATAGATAGATAGATAGATAGATAGATAGATAGTTAATTGTATCAATACACAGCAGCCCAAGGGCTGAATTGCTATAATTACTATAATTACTATTATAATTACTAATGCGTTTTCGTTTACCTCAAACGAAAACGCATTAGTGTGGACGGGGCCAAAATCCGTGTTTCCATCATCAATACAGCTTCGTCGATCTTCTTCGTTGATGGAGCCGAAACCAATTGTGGAATTGGACACATTTTAGGTATCCTACTGATTAACAGTTATTACGTGCAGATCTTTTTACAAGCAACATGTTTGCGGTCTGTCACTTTTGAATTCTCTTCTAGCCGGCCTCTTACACGTGTGCCATGTTTTTACCATTCCAAAGGCTATAAAAATATGAAAGGTTTTTCCCAAGATGATGATAACTGTAAGCCAGATACAGTAAATAAAGTAAATAAATAAAGTTCACTCACTCTTTATGTGTTGTTTATCGTGCAGTCCTTAAAGTGTACGAGATCAAATAGCATATCGTTACGTCGCACGCGAGCCACGATAGATTGGTTTGCCACTGGTTTCCCTTCGGTCTGCACGCGCGCTCGTTTCCCTTTCTAGCGCTTGCCACCCAGGCTAAGTCCAAAGTCCCTGGCGGCTTTCCTGGCATTAGGGCCATGCGCATAAGACACCATTACCCTTTTGTAAGACGCCTATTTGTTGAAAGCTACTCGACATGTCTTACGCAAATACGCTTCGCACAATGTTTCTTGTCGGTAGTTTACTTGCCGTGTCTTTGACTGTCACCGAAGCACACAGAACCGACAAACGACCCCACATTTTGTTTTTATTAGCAGATGACCTAGGCTGGAGCGACATTGGATTTCACGACTCAAAAATCCAAACCCCAAACATTGACAAACTGGCTTCTAATGGGGTCATTCTCGACAACTACTATGTGCTTCCCCTTTGCACGCCAACGAGGAGCGCGCTGTTGACAGGAATGTACCCAATCCACACTGGTGAGCTCACTCCTAAAAATAGTTTTAAGATAGGGGGACAAGACCAAAGGTTTGACCGAAAACAAGGTCATGTTGTTTGGAGGGGAACAAGAGCGGCATTGTACAAGGAAGAGCTATGTGGATAAGCTTATATACGTGCTGAAATTTAGTTCATTGCATTTGTGATGTTCTTCTAGCATGCGGGTTTTTAAAAACTGTTGTTGCAATCGAGAGAAGTTTCACCTGTTTTAATTCATTCGATTAAATTACAGCAACTCTTGTCTCAGGTAATAGACGCTTTCTCGGTTAATGGCGCGATGTTGATTGGGGGGAGTGGGGCGCAAATACGGCTTTGAACCGCTGTAACGCCGTTAGAGGCGAATTTCCAACTTTTGCCACCACTTTTAACGGCCTTATTAAATCGTTCATTCAACAGAAAATAAGGCCATTAACGAAGGTACGACGTCCGTAAATTAGAATTATAAATCTTCTCGTGTGGCTTCTATTGTTGCGGTAATTTGGATAATTTTGATTAGAGAGGTTTGTAGGAAATCTTGAAAATTCGTTTACGGTCGTTGTAGCCTGAATATGTTCTTTATACCTCATGAAAAAAATGTCAATACGAATGTCTTTCGAAATACATTTCCGCTGTTAAAATCCGCCTCTTTGTAGCGGTGTTACAGCGGTTTAAAGTCGGGCAAAATGCCATAAATTTAATGTAATTTTTGCGGCGTTTGTCCCCCAGTCAACATGGCGTCATTAAACGTTCAAGCGTCTATTATAAAATGCGAACAAACTGCACGGACGCTGCCCACAATAAACATTTCAGTGAGTTCGAAGTGAAGAAATTGCTAGTTCATCTACCTAAATAATACGAAGCATGACTAGTTCATGGCATGTTGCAAATCAAACTTTTGAACCTCGTTTGCATATCAAGATAGAAAGTCTGAGCTTAAAATGATGATTCTTGAGTAAAAGCAAAATAAGAATGACAGATTTGATAAATATGAATAAATTACACAGCATAAGATGCCCTCGGGCTTGGGTATCTTACTCGTTGACGCTTTTAGCATTAATTAATTAATTAATTAATGGTTTTCCTCCTAAACGGAGTATTAAGAGACCCTCCATTTGAAAAATAACGCTAAATTACTTTTCAAATTTCAGAAAAGTAATTTAGCATGCGGTATAGAAAAATTCATCGCCTTACTGGTGAATTCCACGGGAAATTTCACGCGAAAAACCGATATTGCACGAATCGCGAAACGCAAGCGCACGAAAAAGAACAAAAACGCCATTTCAGAGTCAACTGTCAAAATCCAGTGAATAGGAATCACGCTAAAATTAGAAATCACAGACGTTTTGGCTCATTTGAATCATGTACTAGCTCTTGGAGTGACAGGTCGTTTCGAAAGTTTGTCATTGCAACTACGTTCAAGGTAAAAAAAAGTGAGAGTTTTATTGATGTGCATAATTCCAATTTTTCTCCGAGGACGGCATAATTCACAATTTGAAGTATTGCATGTATGTATGTACACGCCGGCTTGGCTTGGTACAAGAATCGGCAAAATACGGGGACCAAGAAAGGACAAACTTCAAACAAGATCTCCAACAAAATTACCCGTAAGAATTTTACGAGGACTCACTGCGGATTACTTGTTTTTAACATAAGAGAAAAATTTATTTCACTGTCTATAGGCACGTCGAAAAACAGTTAGTTGCGGAGTAAAAAAACACTTGAAAACACTACTCGTTCGCTCGCGTTTTAGAGAACAGAACAAACAAACAAACAATTCAACAATTTCTTTACGTCGAGTATAGATGATTGTCATTTAATTCAAGTTGGGAGAAAACTATCAGTTTCATTGCTGAACAAATTAAAGAAAGATTAAACCAAAGTTTAACCTTGAAAACTTTTTAAAAATACGCATCCACTCAAGCACACGCAGCCCGGCGGTCCAAAGAAAGAATTTGAATTCTGTGTTCTTTCTGTTGAGCTGCAACATGCTGTGGAAGTTAAAGTGAAAGCCCTTGAAGCATTGAATCATTCTCTTCTACTAAATTGATCAATGTTGTTTCGCAGCTGTGAGCTTTGCGATAAGCGGATGAGTGTTGGTAAATGCGATTACCAAAGCCAGAGTTGATCTGCGCTCCAACCAACTTCTCAAGAACTTTACTTACACATGGTAAGAGAGTTATGGGCCGGTAGTTTTCCTTTGCATTCCTGTCATACTTTTTGTATACTGGGGCCCAAAGCCCATACTTCCATTCACTAGGCCATGCATTCTTGTTAATACAAGAATTGAACAAGGTGGTTAGTGGAGCGGATAATTCATTAGCACCTGTTTTTAAAGCCTTTGAAGGAATTCCATCAGTGCCGGTGGCTTTGTTTATGTTCAGCGAATCGAGAACTGCAAGGACTTGTCCCTGTGTAACCAATTCGATTTCGATGGTCTGAGTGGAATTCCTATTTTCATGTTGTATCCTCTGAACACAAGGATGGTCTCTAAAGTCCTCTATTGACTTTCTTTCAATCGCTGTACCGCCAATGCCATCCGCCAAGGTAGCAAAATGCTCAACCAATTCCTCAGCCACTTGATGTTGATTCGTTATCATACTGCCGTTTATTTTTAAGTGGATGTCGTTTCTTTCAGTACAGCTCTTAGAGCCCAAAAATGGCTTGAAAGTTTTGAAGAACGCCTTGGGATTGATTTTCAAATCGTTTGACTTATTATACCAGTACTGTTTGATGGCGATTCTTCTTTGTTTAGTGGCCTCGTTTCTGGCTTTACGTCGTAATTCCCAATTTTCTGGCGTTTTGTCTTTCAAGAACTTGTCATTTGCTTTGCGTTTTGCTCTAATCGCACTTTTCCAATGAGACGTCATGTAGGGCACATCTTTATCACGCACACGCATTTTTTTCACGGGTGCCACTTCGTCCAGTATATTGTTCATAAGTGCATTCCACACGTAAACTTGATCGTCGACGTCATCAAACAATTGTCCAACGTGCCATGGGGCAGAGGACAAAAGCTGTTTATAATGTTCAGGGTCAAAGTTCTTATAGCTCCTAAATGTGATGACCTTTGGTTTGTTGTGATTTATTTTCTGCTTCAGGACACCGTAAACAAGGTCGTGATCACTTAAGCAGGGATGGTAATTACCAGATAGCTGGAAGCTATCCGGTCTATTAGTGAGCAAAACATCTATTAAACTCTCTGTTATAATTATTCCACGCTTTTCTATTCTTGTTGGCTTAGTAATTAGACATTCAAAACCTTGTTCAACTTCCAAATCGAGAAGCAGTTTACCTTCAGGTTTGTCAGGGCGAAGTCTGTTCAGATTTAGGTCGCCAGTAACTACAACAAAATTTCCGTTCAAGCTTGCCCAGTTACAGACATATATAACTGAGTTCGCTTTCCAACAGTGTTTGATATTCGCCACACAGAGCTCTCGGGGGACGATAAATACCAACAATTACCATATTGTCCATATCTGTTTTGATTTTGAAGGCAATTATTTCCAGTGTCTTAAAGGATTTATCAGGTTTAAGCCGTGTCCTGACTAGCGATTGAGATATTAAAGCCATAATTCCACCGCCGCCCTTTTTCCTATCATTTCGGTAGAGGGAGTAGTTCGGAACTTTGAACTGAGCGTTGGGATAGCTCGCGTCGATCTTGGTCTCACTTACGAACATTATGTGGGCGTTGATTTTCTTGATTACTTCGGTCAGTTCTTCAAATTTATTTTGGATGCTGTTAATGTTCAAGTGGGCAATTAAGAAATCCTTATTGTGATGTTTCCTAAAGAGTTCTAGCTGATCGTTTTCAGAAATAATTTCTGTGACATCTCTGTGAAGAAACTGCTCGAAGGCCGTGTTTTGAGTTGTTTCCGCTTGATACTCCTCGGCTGGAATTAGTGTATCACCTTCAGAAACTTAGTGTCCGTTAGTGGCGGTAGAGCACAAGCTGGACAGGTCCAATCAATATCAGGCTGGTCTAAGTAGTACTGGAAAATAGTCCGAGACATATTGAGGCATTTAGCGTGTGACCAGTTTCCACATGTGGCACACAAGATGGCGTTTTGGTTGTTTCTAACTGCTTTGTGGCATTCACTGCATGGGTATTTCAACATAGACTTCTTCCCTTTCGGGCCAGGATTTATGGCCACGTCCCCGCACAGAAGCACATCCCTTTCCAAATTGAAGCTGCTTATTCCTTTGACCGTGTGTGGGACCCTCCGTGAAGTAAATCGTTTAGCACGAGGTTTAAATCTTCTGTGGTTTGTCAAGTATGAGACGAATTCAGGTGCAATAAACGTCTTTGAGACGCTTGTAGCCGGGGAAGACCCTAAAACGTCGCCACTTATACTCTCTTGGATTAAAACTGCTGTTCCGAGCAGGAGTACTAGAAATTGTAGCGAGCTCGTCCAGGTCGGTCCAGCCGCCATGACAGCTCTGAAGATGAAGAAGTTGTAGTGCCGACGATTTGTTGTGCTTCGGAGAGTCAGCAGCTTTTTCAGTCCTTCAAAGAAGTCAAATTTCAGTTCAAAATTGGGAAGATTTGAAAAATTGTGCGAACCTGTGGAAAAATCCTGGCTACGCCCCTGAACTCAGTGAATCAAGAATATATCTAGACAAAATACTGGATATTTGATGAATAATTATTCACTTAAGACTTCACTTCGTTTTCAGTTTTGCAGTATTTTGAAGTATAGAAACATTCATTTGTTCAATGTACACGATTTTTTTGGTTCTAGAAGAGAATCAAGATTCCTTATCTAAAACACTTTAGGACTACTTACCAACGCAACATTCCAGGTGGTGGACAAATGTTAAGTCGTTACTCTTATTAATCGGCAATGTTTTTTTGAAAGCTTAAATTGTATTGAAGACAGAAACTGAAGCTCGAAGGGAAAACGCCGCTCAAATGCATGTGCATGTCTCAAAATCTGAGTGAAAGTTGTCAATGAGCTGTCAAGAACTGAAATGTGTTAATTCCGGGGTGTGAAGATGTATATGAAATAAATTAGATATGAGCTGCGGAAGTGAAATCAAATGAAGAATGATCCTCACAGTTGTGAACGCAATTTAGGCAATTGCGAAGAGAATCCTGAAAAAATTCAGGAGTTCAAAGGGGTTTGAACCCGTGACCTCGCGATACCGGTGCGATGCTCTAATCAACTGAGCTATGAAGCCACTGACGTTGGGAGCAGGTCAATTGAGGGTTCATATGTTCCCGTGAAATAGATGAGTGTGAATGATGTATATGAAGTAAATGATATATGAACTGCGGAAATGTAATCAAATGAAGAATGATCCTCACAGTTGTGAGGGATCTTCGTCCAAAGTCTAGAGATCTTCGTTCAAAGTCTGTAAACATCCATATTTTTGCCGTCTACGTTCAAGAATTTTTTTTTGAGCCAGTAAGAATCAGCGTTTGGGTGTTTTGGCTTGCCTTGGATCTGCGAGGGAAAAGCTCGTGTGGCTTCACACGCGCCGTACTGTATTCGTTATAACTAAATGATGTTTTGCCGCTGAGAATCAGTTTAATTGAAGAGGCTTCCCAGGTCGGTGAACGCGGCAAGTGCAGTAAAACCATCAAGACATTTTAGAGTTTTGTGTCTGCTTAGCCAAGCAAAATTTTCCGTGAAATCGCGCTGTTATGCAGCTCTGCGTTCCGAGTGATTGTTGTACTGCTCTAAACTTTGAGGTTCGTACTCCAGTTTTGTCTTTTCTATGGACATTTAAGTCAAAACTGCTAAGCACTTTTTCTAGCTTACTACGAGATATGTTTGTTGCTTGTCTATTTACTTCACCTTCTCCAAGAATCTTCGACAAAACTTTCGCATCGTACTTTGTTTTCTTGCCGACATTGTATTGTAATTTGTGGTTTTTGAACCGCGTTGAATTCCTGTTGACTGACGTAAACTATCAGGTTGGTAATCCATTTGTTTTTTCTGACCCCCTTTTCTACGGACATTTGCTTGCCACTTTTCTAGCTTACGACGAGATATGTTTGTTACTTGCGTGTGTGCAGATGACGTCACAAAATTATCGGCACCCATGTTGGAAGACTGACGTAAACAAATGGCGATTGGGAAAACAAAAATTGAGTCCCGATGTCATGCATATCAACCTAGCCAGTTTAATGGCCTTGGAGCATCCGAACAAGTGATCGGAGGGCAATAGATTCGACTCCTGTTGGAAGACTCTCTGAATTCTTTTTCAGACTATATGCTTGTGTTGTTTAGAGATGGAGCATATATATTTCATTATTCACCATGCTTAAAAGTTGATATCATACTCTCACTCTCACAGTTTAGGTAAAACGATCTTAGTCAGAAATCCGCCGTGGCGCGTACAGAGAAAACCCCATCAACGTAACCTATACGTTTTGTACAATGGTAGTACCTGCAAAATCCATCGCTCAAGTTAAATGAAAAAAAATAAAAAAGAAAAAAAAAAAAGAAAAGAAAATCTGTGATTGATATAAAGTGGAAAAAAGCAAATTCAAGGCTTCGACTTTAAAGTGAACTATTTTTTATGAATGGTAATTTAGCTGGAAAATCCTCCTGATCCATACATGTGGCATGGCTACAGCAGGGTCACTACGAAAATGTTGATAGAAATAATCGGGAGCTTTAGCAACGACGTCGGCAACGGCGACGGCAAAGTAAACGTCGTTTAAAAATATAATTTCTCGTTTTTGGAACTCCTTCACGATTAGTCCAATTTCTTGAACCTAGAAAATGCTGGCGAACAATCGACGGATTAAATTACGGCGTTAAAGTAAGAAAGAAATTGCCAATTCATCTACCTAAATATTACGAATAATGACTTCATGGCATGTTGCAAATCAAACTTTTGAGCCTCGTTTGCATATCATTACAATGATGATTCTTGGGTAAAAACAAATTCGATAAATCTGAATAAATTACACAGCATAAGATGCCCTCACGCTTGGGTATTTTACACGTTAACGCATTTAACGTTAATTAATTAATGCTTTTCCTCCAGAACGGAGTCTTAATAGACCCTCCATTTGAAAAATAATGCTAAATTACATTTCACTTTTCAGAAAAGTAATTTAGCATGCGGTATTATAGAAACATTCATTGCCTAAATGGTGAATTCAGCGGCGGGAAATTTCACGTGAAAAACCGATATCACACGAATCGCGAAGAGATATCGGTTTTTCAAGTGAAATTCACCGTGGAATTCACCAGTTAGGCAATGAATTTTCCTTGAAAATCCTCCGGCAAACGCACGAAAAAGGAAAACAAAAGCCATTTCGGAGTCAACTGTCAAAATTAGAAACACAGACGTAACTTTGGCTCATTTGAATCATGCTTTAGCTGTTGGTGTGACGAATCGTTTCGAACGTTTGTCATTGCAGTTCAAGGTCAATAAAAGAGTTTTATTGATGTACATTATTCTGCTTTTTCTCCAAGAACGTCATCATTCACATTTTGGAGTATTTCATTCAAACACGCCGGCTTGGCTTGGGACAAGTATCGGCAAAATAAGTGGACCAAGAGAGGACAAAACTTCAAAAGAGATCTCGAACAAAATTATCTTATAAGTGCTCTAAAAAACCGCTGAGAACGCAAGTGATATGTAATATATAAAATATGAGCGGGAGAACTTTATGAGCATTTGAAACGGCTCGCCTGCGGCTCGCCGTTTTAAAGCCCATAAAGGTCGGACGCGAATATTTTATCTTACTTGTGAAATGATACAATAGATTGTGTTTGTCACGTTAATCAATAGAGATCTGTCTCAAAGTTAATGCATACTAATTAGCTGAGCCTTTTATGAGAGAATGATTTGTATTGGGGTTTAGAGAGGTATACATGTTACTCAAATACTACCCGTACATTGGTCTTAAGTCTTATGAATTATTAATGCATTTACAATTACCCTTAATTTAGGAGGACTACGAGTAAGAAACACCTAAAAACAGTACTCGTTCGCTCGCATTTTAGAGAGCAAAAATTCAACTATTTCTTTTCGTGTAAAACGAGTATAGATGATTGTCATTTAATTTCAGTTGAGAGAAAAATACCAGTTTCAGTGCTGAGTTTGGATGTTTTGGCTGGCCTTGGGTCGTCGAGGGGAAAGCTCGTGTGGTTTCACACGAGTCACACGACTATGTATGAGAAATGATTATTAATTTTAGCGCATCAGGCTTATTATCATCTTTTACCACGTTCTATGAACTGTGTGTTTGTAAAGTTTGTAAGTAGCTACGATTTCAGGAGGAAAATGACCTTTAAGTTACCCAGGCCTAGGACTGATATGATCAAGAAATCATGCTCATACATGTCAGTTATTCGGTGGAATGCCCTGGAAAACCAAACGAGATGAATTTGTGACATTGACGCTTTTAAGAAGTCACTCAAGTGTACTTTTAAGCCACGTATATTGTAAATACGTAGAATTTTTTATATATTAGTTTTATTGTGATTAGTTAGGAAGCTTAATTTTATTGATTGTACACGACACATCAGCTTTGCTGAACTTTTTAATCGTGTTTAAATAAATACTGTTATTATTATTATTATTATTATTATTAGAACTGGTAACAAATTTTCTAGCTTACTACGAGATATGTTTGTTACTTGTCTATTTGCTTCACCTTCTCCGAAAATCTTCGACTACACGTATGCGTCGTACTTTGTTTTCTTGTCGACATTGTTTTGTACGTTGTGGTTTTTGAACCGCGTTGAATTCCTGTTGACTGATGTAAACTATCAGCCGTTCGTAATCCGTTTTGTTTTTTTTCTGACCCCCTTTTCTACGTACATTTGCTTGCCACTTTTCTAGCTTACGACGAGATATGTTTGTTACTAGCGTGTGTGCGGATGACGTCACAAAATTACCAGCGGCGACGTTGGAAGACTGACGCGATCAAATGAACATTGCAAAAACAGAAATTGAGTCCCGATCTTATGCATATCAACCTAGCTAGTTTAATGGCCTTGGAGCATCCAAACAAGTGACGGAGAGTCACAGATTCGACTCCTGTTGGAAGATCTCTGAATTCTTTTTCCGACTATATGCTTGTGTCGTTTAGAGAAAGAGTATATATTTCATTGTTCACCATGCTTAAAAGTTGATATCATACTCTCACTCTTACAGTTTAGGTGAAACGATCTTAGTCAGAAATCCTCCGCGGCGCGTACAGTAAAAACCACATCAACGTAACAAATACATTTTATGCAATAGTAGTACTTGCAAAATCCATCGTTCAAGTTAAATTAAAATAATAATAATAAAAATACTACTACTAATAATATGAGCCCCCACCTATTGAGGAGGTTGAGGAATTCTGGAAAAATATCTGGGAGAAAGACAAAACTGGATCCATGCAACCTGGATCCAGAAACAGGCAGATGCTTTTAAGGACCTGGAGGGCCAAAATTGGGAAGATATCACCCTTGACGAAACTACTGCGGCCATCAAGAAATCAAGCAACTGGAAATCCCCTGGAATAGATGGAATTACCAACTTCTGGATAAAAAGTGTTCATGCTCTCCATGACGATCTTGCTAAGGGATACAACGAAGCCGTAAAAAATCCACGCAATTGCCCTACATGGCTAACTGAGGGAATTACCTACCTACTGCCCAAGTCGGAAGACACTAAGAACCCCAAAAACTACCGGCCCATCACCATTGACATCCATCTTGGCAGAAAGAACATATACTTTCCTTGAACACAACCACTTATTACCAGATGAACAGAAAGGCTGTAGACGCGGAAGCTATGGCTGTAAAGACCAACTACTTATTAATAGAGTGGTGCTTGAAGATGCCAAATCTAAAAAGAAAAACCTCTCAACAGCATGGATCGATTACAAAAAAGCATTTGATAGCGTCCCTCACTCGTGGATTGTGAAGACACTAGAAATGTACAAAGTGTGCCCAACTACCATATGATTCATCTCTGAAAGTATGAAAACGTGGAAAACAACCTTGCACCTAAACCATTCTTGCGGATCCATGACATCCAGGCCAGTCCAAATCAAGAGCGGCATCTTCCAGGGAGATTCCCTATCACCCCTGTTATTTTGCATTGCACTTGCTCCTCTCAGCACAATGCTAAACGAGAGTACGTATGGACATGAAATCCTGGATAACAAAGTAAACCATCTGTTTTATATGGACGACTTGAAAACCTTTGCCAAAAACGACGACCAACAAACAGGTCTCCTTACCACTGTAAGAACCTTCAATGATGACATCGGAATAGAGATGGGCCTAGAGAAATGTGCAAAAGCAACCTTTAAAAGAGGTCGGCTTGAAAATACCAGAAATCTAGATCTAGACACTTCCACCACCATAGAAGAGCGAGAGCAAGAAGGATCATACAAGTACCTTAGAGTAAATGAGGGACATGGCATTCAGCACGCAGCCATGAAAGAGAAGATCCCGAAAGAATATTATAGAAGAACCAGATTGGTATTAAAAAGTGACTTAACGCTTCCAACCGAATTGAAGCTATAAACACCTTAGCTGTACCAGTAATTACATATAGCTTTAATGTAATTAACTAGAAATTATCTGGGATCAAGAAATTAGACACTAAAACTGGAAAGCTACTAACGAGGGCAAAAATGCATCACCCAAAAGCTGATATTGATCGATTATATCTCGCAAGAGCAGACGGCGGACGAGGCCTTGTCCAATTAGAACTGACATATAGAACTACCACTATTGGCCTAGATGCCTACTTGACATCAAGCGATGATCGACTCCTACACTTGGTCCAGCGACATGAAGAAAAGAAAAAGCTGTATTCTATCACAAGAAAAGCTGAAAAGAACAAACATGAATTAGACCTCCAAGAGACGCCCCGAAGAGACGATGAAACTGCAATTCTACATGCAAAGAAAATCAAGGCAAAAGCAAAACACCAAGGCCAGAAACAACTACAGAAAAGATGGGAGGAAAAACCAATGCATGGTAGATACCCCTCGCGGATAAGAGAAGCGGACGTTGACATGAAGTTGACAAACCAGTGGCTCAAGTCGAGTGGGCTCAAATCGGAAACAGAGGGACTAGTTATAGCGGCGCAGGACCAAGCTCTCCTCACCAGAGCGTACCAGCACCACATTATAAAAGATGGCACTGACCCTCATTACCACCTTTGTAATAAATCCCAAGAAACCATAGATCACATTATATCAGGCTGCCCAGAACTGGCAAAGACAGAATATATCCACCGGCACAATAAGGTCGCAACTCACCTACACTGGAACATCTGCAGGAATACAATGTGGACATTGTAGACAAATGGTATGAACACGAACCAAAAACAGTGGTAGAAAGAGATAATATCACTATCCTGTATGACATGCCCATCCACACAGATAGGACAATAACAGCAAATCGCCCAGACATTGTGATCAAGAATAAGCAGGAAAACAAGTGCACCTTAATTGACGTGGCCATACCATCGGACAAAAACACTTCCATTAAAGTATCAGAGAAACTGTCTAAATACAAAGATCTGGAGATAGAAATAGCCCGTTTGTGGCAGATGAGAACAGTGGTAATCCTTGTTATCGTAAGTGCCCTTGGAGTTATTAGGAAAGGTACTGAAAAACAGCTGCGCGAAATCCCAGGCAACAATAACCCACATGAAATCCAGAAAACAGCACCTTTCTGGGAACAGCACACATTCTGAGAAAGGTCCTCTCAATCAAGTAAATTGAACAAACACTCCTCTAGTACCTTAGAACCATGGTTTGGTTCTGGCCCTAGAAGGTAAATCTGGACAAGTAATAAAGTGAAGTAAAATAATAATAATAATAATAATAATAATAATAATAATAATAATAAAGACAAAAACGCGTGATTGATATAAAGAGGAAAAAAGCAAATTCAAGGCTTCGACTTTAAAGTGAATTATTTATGAATGGTAATTTAACTGGAAAAGCCTTATCCACACATGTGACATGGCTACAGCAGAGTAAATACGAAGATACTGATAGAAATAATAGGAAGCTTTAGCAACGACGACGGCGACGGCAGCGTAAACGTCCTTTCAAAATTTCTCGTTTTTGTAATTGTTTCACGATTAGTCCAATTTGTTTAACCTCGAAATTGCTGGCGAACTATCTATGGATTAAATTATTATGAACGGCGTTAAAGTAAGGTCAACGAAAGAAAAATTTACAGGTACGTCCTCACGTTCTCGAGAAAACCTCAAATTTGGTCATTTAAAGTTGTTGTTTTGCAGAGGACGGCAAAGAAATGTACCAAAACCTGAAACGCACGTGCAGAGCGATTGTTTTTGCTCATTAAGCCCATTGTTTTGTGGAGTTCTCGTTGCCATCGCCGTCGTCATTGCTTAAGCACCTTAAAATTGTTGTTGGAAACGGATTCAAAAACGTTTTTCGTCTTAAATGTGTTTAGTTAACTGATTATGTTATGTTGTTTAATATGGTTGAGATTGTTTGAAATTAATATGATTTTCCTTTTCTTTATATCAAAATTATTAAAAATCCGAAGCTACGTAAGTAGTAATAGAGTGTTTTCACATGACGTCACGGCGGCCATGTTGGTTTCCCATAACAAAGAAACGGCTCCCATGATGGTTTTCAAACTAAAATTCTGGGAATTGAACTCTCTCTTAATGCAAATACTTTCTTTTGTTTCAGTAAACCAATATGGCTGCTAGTCACGTGAATGAAAACGTTCTATAACAAATAAAGTAAAATCGAAACTGGAATGGTTTAAGACTTTCAAATCGAAAACATATTTAAACTCAATCATATTATACAGTCAAATCTACACCGAGGACAAGTATCTTATATGTATCTTATGATGTAGGTATGCACCATGGCGTACTAGGATTACTGAGTAAATATGGATTGCCACTAAATCTCGTCACCCTGCCACAGAAGCTCAAGGAAGTAGGTTAGTAACAAACATTTTCATAAAAATAAAACTAAAAATAAACTGTAACAGAAACGAAAGACTTTTCAATTCACGGGTTTTAATCACATTTTCATCGTCTTTTGGTAAACTTGTAAAGAGATCAAAAGCCTTTTCAATTTGAAAGACAAAAACATTCATCGATCACACGTGGTCTACAAAGGAGACTGTTCTTGCAGTGACAGTTACATCGTGAGACCACGAGAAATGTTCAGGTGCGAACTGAAGAACATTCCAACACATATTATGACTCTGAACCTGCCCGTCACCTACGTGAAAATCCTTCGCAGCCTTTACTTGCATGGCGTATACTCTTCACTGCGCAATCTTTTTACAAACGTAGAATCATCGAAGGCCTAATGATCCAACAATGGAAACCTTCTTTAAAAAGACAAATTCATGATTGCTGCATGGCGAAAGAGTTTCCATCGCGAATTACTCGATAGTATGGAAATGTGGTTAAGTTTTGAGTACCATAGGTCCTAGCAAGCAGAGAGGGAACGGTCTAAGTTAAAAAAAAAGCAACAACACCAACGACAAGATTTTACAATTCGCACAATCACACAACTTCCACATTGCCACACTTCCATCCTTCCACACTTTCAGACTTGAAAACGTCCACAATTCCACACTTCCATACGTCCACACTTCCATGCCACACTCATTTCAAAACTGCCTTACTTCCACACTACCACGCTGCCACACTTCCACTCATAGAGGAAAATTATGTGAGTCATGAAGGTGTATTTAATTATGCAGTGTGATGGAAAACTAAACTGGCTATTTTTCACTCCATTGTGATGACGCGTTCTGCACTCTTCTACCCGAAGTAAAAGTCGAAAACATTGCTAAACATTGACAACAAAAAGCACTAATTTTGCTATGTAATTTACCCGCGGCTCTTGAGATACTATTCAATAGCCAGTGCCATTGTTGTCTCTCTGCACTAAGTCACTGATTGCAGTCTTTACGGGAGCAGTCCTCTTTGTCAACAGGGGAATTTGCAGGGGTAATATATACTAAACGTGCCAAAACAGGATGCAATATTAAACGTATTGCAGTGTACAGGCTGCAATACTGTTTGTTATGACGTTAAGTATATATGGCTTGTTTCTCGCCTTACACCAAAAGACGCCAACCTTATAATTCTCAAAGGACCCAGCACCATTTCCTCCAACTGTGATCAGCGCAGCCCAACTTCTTCCAACTCGGTTGCCGTAATAGGCTTCCTATAAAGCTCTCATCTGAAGCCGTTTCCACTCTCATTTCCACCTTACCCCTCCCGTAGGGAGCCTCTGCAGAGAAGAGAGGGGTTAACTTTGCTTGTGAGGTTGAGGTACTTTTCATAGCAAAAATATGGTAATTAGGTTAGTCCCTTCCACCTTAATGATATATAAAAAAGCTACAATGACGATGATCGTAATTAGGTGAATCTTTCAATCTCATGTGGATTATAGCATTTAAGAGCAGGTCTCTGAGAAAGTGAATCAAAGTTGGAAATGAAAAAAAATTTAACCCCCCTTCATTTTTTGTGTGAAGTTAGGTTGCCTGGAGGGATGAACGAAAATGGCCATATGAGGGTCACTTGATGTATCGTTGTCATGGTAACCACAATTGATCATAGCCGCCTCCAACTCATGTTTTGAGCAAAAATTTACTCTGAAATGGCCGACAAATATGAGTTTATTTCTAGCGTGAATGTGAGCCAATTCAAACGACATACCAGGAGGTAGCGCTATTCCTCTAATTTCAAACAAATGCTGTTATAGTATTATTTACTATGTTGTCTGTCGGCCATTTTGACAAACATCAAAAACAAGCTCGATTAATTCCGCAATTTCTCCAAAAGTACTCTCTTCCCAGACACCAAATTCGCAGCAGAGCTTAAACAGATACTAGAGTTTCGAAATATTAGAAAATCTATTTTGGGGAAAAAATATTTTGGCCGTGGGCGATAAACACATTTGGTATAAATTGCAGAACACCTCAAATTTGGCCATTTTCAGACTGGATAGGTTTACTCTAAAAATTGATCAGGGTAAGCGTTTAAGCTCTAAACATGTATTCTATTATCATCTTGTCTGTGAAATAAACGTAATGTTTGATGTTTTAGATCATTAAGATTCCATGAAACGAAGTTCACGGAGAGCCTACCTTGTACGTTTTGACACCTTTTAGTGCGACGGCTTCGTGTTTGCTCGCTCTACTTTCTTCACTAATTCGATTACAAATTCTTATAGTTAGGTCAAAACTTATAGCTTCTTCCATCTAAAATAGACTTCGGGATGTTTTGAGCCACACTGAGATGCTCGTGTATTTAC
>JAEMWC010001551.1:0-45000 GCA_016490735.1 Pachyseris speciosa
TATATGCCTGTTCGTCCAATTTCAACCGTCAAAACAGTCAAATTTGCCACGGTTTACCCGGTGTGCTCACACAAAAAAATTATGAAAAAATCTGATCACATAGACTCTTTCTTTTAGCGATGCACGTGTTGCTCACAACAAATCAAAGGACCGCTATGAGCCAACTCGTCAATTCCAAGTTGAAGTTTATTTCGACTCTTTAGTATGGAAACAGATTTTTACCTGGTTTTCCAATCGAAAACCGTAACGCATTAAGAACTGCACATACTGCGCAGGATCAGTTTTCTCGCGTATATGGTTTTGATTCCTTAGGTATGAATACATATGTTCAAAAGAATTCAGAGAATCTGAATTGCGTTCTACCACGAATGTCACTCGCTATCTTCTTCGCGTCTTCGAAGTGTCTGCTAAGAGGATTTAGATAATTAGATAATTAGATAATAAGGAGATCTGCCTCGTATGGGGTCTCGGACGCTTTTTGTGGCCCCTCCGGGTTAAGGTTCTCGTTAGTAGAAACAGATTTTTATCATGATAACCCAATATTTCTTCGTAGGCCCATCCAAACTACGTAATCTTTCTTACAGTCTCTTGAACAAAGTCCATTGACCTCCACTTTCCTGCTCATTCTAGGGACTGTTAATTATTTGAACCAACTTAGGTATATATTGAGCTTAGGTATATATTTTGTCAAGATGTGTTTTGACCGCGTGCAGTTAAACGAAAATCGAGTTTATGCTCGTTATTCTCAGTATATTATGGAAACGCTCGAAAGGAAAGTAGACCTGCAGTGTCAGTTAACTTGGACCAACTTGACATGGGCCTAGAGGAGATCCGATTTGAGAGAGAAATCAACAGAAGGAAAATAAGTGAGAAATTCACTGCGACGCTTAAGTGATGCATAAATAACAGTTGCTGCACGCGCCCTCAGTAAGAGAAGTCAAGTCTTTCTTTCTGTCAATCACTAGAGGATAGTTTGGACCAAAGGTATGAGCCCAGGTATCTATAATAGATTGTTTTCCGTATCTCACTGTAAAACTACAGTGGAACCCCGCCTTACGGCCACTTCGCTAATTACGGTCACCTCGTTGTTACCTCTATCATTTCGCAACAATCGGCAACTGACGAGATCCAAAAGATTAGGATCGAAAACGCGGTCCTACCTGACCATCAACTAACTAAGATGTCGAAAAACTTACTAACATCAGCAGAGCTATTATCCACCCCTGGCAGAAGCAAAAAATGCCTCTGAGACACAGGAGCTACGGATGGAGCTTTCCCAACTTAAGGAAGATGAAAACGAGCTTCTTCAAGAGTCAGAATATAAAGAATTTAAAAGCAACCAAAGCCAACAGGAAAAGAAATGATACAGAGAACTAATCCCTGTCATTTCGCAGCAATCGCCTACTGACGAGAAGGCAACAAAGGCACTCAAAATACATGTGGAAAGAGGAACCTGACCAGAATCATTGAAAAATCACTTTATTTAAGGCACTGGCACTAGTGTCGTAACTCACGCGTGTCTTTTGCTCACCCACGATCTATCACCGAAATTAGAGACACTCGCAGGCTACTGCATATCACAAATAAATGGTGTAGCGATGGGCACAAAAATGGGACCTAACTACGCCAATCTTTTTGTAGGTTACGTCGAGTACCAATTCTGCAATCAGTACAACGGTCCTAAACCTGAACTCTACGGTCGCTACATTGAGGACTGCATCGGCGTAATTTCGACTAGCAAGGAGGAAATCAATCAATTTATAACCGCCGTTAATTCGTTTCATCCGGCTCTAAAATATACCTGGGAAATTTCGCAAACTTCGCTGGCCTTTTTGATATCAAAGTTTTATATCAGCGGCAACGGTTTATGTACCAGTGTGCACTACAAACCCACCGATTCTCGCAGTTATTTGTTGTATTCATCTTCACATCCATCTCATGTCAAAAACGCCATTTCCTATTCTCAATTTCTCAGACTTCGACGTCTATGTAATGATGACTCTGATTTTTCCAACAAATCAGAGGAAATGTGCCAGTTCCTCGAGAAACGTGGCTATCCTGATTCTGTGGCTCAATCGGGCCCACACCGCGCCCAGCGCAGATTGATCAACAGTCAGCACTACAGACGTCACAAAAGGAAAAGAATGACAGAATTCCATTCACCCTCATATTTCATCCTCATAATAACCCAGTTAAAGCAATCATTCTTAATAACTCTAAGATACTGCAAAATGATCCAGAAACTGCTAGAATTTATTCGCAACCACCACTGATTTCATTCAAACGCGACGAGAATGTAGGTAACTTTCTCGTTAGAAGCGCATTCAAAACAACTGAACATCCTGGCACTTTTAAATGTGCGCGCTCGCGATGCAAAACTTGTCCTTTCATTCAAAACACTGACAAAATATCGGGTCCAACAACTTCTCAACGAGAGCGATCACCTCCCCTGGTTCAAAGACCGCCATTGCCACGTGCCCATTGAGCGACACTGGTTTGGACTTTTGTGAGTAAGTGTCCCCCTTTTTTCGCAGCCCATGTTCCTCCCAGAAAAATGCATGCTGTTTCGCGTCCCCACCAGCATCCTGAGACCGCGGCCGGGACCTGCTGCTCGATTTCATTTGCACGGCTTTCAAAGCACCACCAAGCATTGGCACGCCTTTGAAGGTACCACCATCCATCATTTGTTTCACAAGCTCAGACCGGTTCCGCTCTAAGTAAGTGTTTCTTTGTAGATCGTACCCCACGGCACCTGCGAGTTCCATTGGTTACCCTACACCCATCCAGCCATGACTGTCCTTCGCGCCCGAGTGCTCGTAGCGGCTTGCATCAACCACCGGGGTAAAATCCTCCGAGCTCATCAAGTCCGCGAGTTCGCTCGCCCCCTCCGCTGCCCCTGGGATTATTGGCCATGACGTGTAAGTGTTTTTCCTCTTGGTTATGTTCCCTGAGCTGGCCCCTATGTACTTGTCTGACCTACAGGCGACCTAAGTAAGTGTCTCTCTCTTCTCCCCCAGATCACCTTCTGGTGCCAAAACAGCTACGTGTTTGACAACGATCCCGTGAGCTGTCAAGTCGATTGCAGGTGCGCCTCTTACATTCAAACCGACGCCATATTCACTTGGTACGGCGATTACACCACTTTTGCCTCGGACACCGTTTACGTTCCGCTTTGTTTTACAAAATGTAAGTCCTCCTCCCTTTTTTCTTCTCTTCCAGTTGCCCCTGGGGTGGACCTGTTATCAACCCGAACCCGGTTATCATTGGCACTGGGACTATGACGGGCTCCGACCCAACCTGCGCATCGTCTTCATGCCTCTCCGCTGAGTAAGTGTTTTTTCTGTTTCCAGTTGCCCCGGGGGTGGATTTGCATCAAAACACCTGTCAGCACTGGATAGAGAGCCAAATTGCCCGTCGTCTTCGTTACCAATTTCGTCTTCGTTAAGTAAGTCTTTTCTTTCTTTATCAGGGCATGTCCAAGGGTTGGGGTTGCTTTCGATCCCACGAAGGTCGTCTGGTTTACCTGCATGGTGATCTGCGCATCGGCCATCCCATGTCATTCACTTTCATCGATCTTCCTGGCATGTAGCCACTCATTCATCTCTTGCCCTTTTTTTCAGTTTCTGACCGACGCCTACCAGAAGTGGATAAAGTTAAAATACAAAGGAATCAAGTTATGCAGTCATGTCACGCACAGTCACACCAAGCCCTCTTTCTCCCTAGGTTTTCATTGACCCTCTGATACGCCTGGCCAACCTAGATCCCTCCTATCAACTGACGGTCCACCGCGTACGCCACATGACTTGCGACCGCTGGTTAACGTTGAAACGTGAACACAACCTTGAGCACCACTTCCTTCACATTGACATCCGTCACAGTTATCTCATGCACATGGATTATTAAACGCTATGCCTGGTTTTTTCGCAAAGATTCATCGATCCCATGGTGCGATTCAATCGCGTTGACCCCACCCAAGAAAGAATCGTCATTTGCACCCACTTCTTTGCCTGCGGTCACTGGCTATACGTACCCCACCGCCATGTCATGCGCCATGTCCTGTCATTTAATTGACTGTCTGTTCTCTCCCGCAGCTGTTCATTGTACCCATGGTCCATTGGTCCTCCATACGCCCCGGCCGAGTCTACCCACCCAGAGTCAAGATCCTCATCTGCCCTCACTTCAGTGACTGCGGTGTCCTCACTCCAGTGACTGCGTGCCCTCATTTGATTTGCCTTGCGCCAGTTGTGTCGATAAAAAGTGTTTGTTCTCTCCCAGAGCTGTTCATTGTACCCATGATCTGTCCACACCATGGCCACGTCGACCCACCCAGAGTCAGAATCCTCCTCTACCCTTACATCGGTTAATGCGGTCACTACAAGCGCGCCCTCAGTTCCCAGGCTTTGCGCCACGTACGCCATTGCGACACCAACTATCGTGTCGAGCTGTAACTTCCCACCCATTTCTTTTACCAAGACACTGCCTTCTTCCCCAATTCTAGTCCTTTCCTTTCCAGTGTTTGACAGACGTCCTAGATGTTTTCCCCACCCATCCCGACGCGGGGGTCAACTTTTGCGAACAACTCCAACGTTATTGGATCCAACAACGTTTCGTGCGCTGTCAACATTGCGAACCCTACACTTTGTTAACCGCTTGTCAGCAATGCCGCTTTCAAACCTGCCCTTATCGTTATCCTTTTCGTTGCAAATATTGTATATCACCAGGCTTTCAATAAATGTTTCATTAAAACACCCATTATTTGTCTTGCAGTGTTTTGTAAATTTTGGTGGCTTATCTACCGCTCCAGATCCCTTGGTCCAAATCCACTGTACCCGCGGGATGTCCCCCAACACCTTCCGCCGCCGCCAATCCTGTCGCCGCTTCCGACAATTGCTCCCCTCCTACATTTACTACTATCACTTATACTAATAAACCGTAGTTGCAAACAACACTAACTGCCTGTTCTCACACGCAGGTGCTGTTCGCAACTACGACCGGCAAGTACGGCCTACTACGCGGCACAGTCCACCCACCCAGAGTCATGGCGCTGCTTTGCCCATTCTTGGATGACTGCGGGGAACACAAACGAGGACACAGTATCTACGCTATGCGGCATTCACGCATTTTTAAATTTCTTTTCCCAATTGTTAATAGAACCATTATAAAATATCATTAAACAGTATGTAAACAACTATCACGTGTCTGTTCATTGACTCCAATCCTCCGATCACGTGACCCTCAGGGAAAACCCTTTCAATGCAGTTTGACGAGTTTGATTGACAGCTCGTTCTGGTTTCTGATTGGTCAATTCGAGTTTGATGAGTTTGATTGACAGGTCGTTCTGGCTTCTGATTGGTCGAAATTTTGGCAGTTTTTGGGTCTATAGTAGCCCATAGTACTACTTAGCTTATTTTTAGTGGTTTCTTTCGGGATTTAAAATGTGAGCATATGCATGCATTTTATTCAGCCAGCAGGTTGAGATGTATGATTTTCTTGTTGTAGATAGAGTAATGAATTAAGCGGCAGAAAATATTGTGCAGAGTTTATGCATCCAACACTTCTTAAGTCATCTTGTTTAAATATTGTGTCCACACATTACCCGTGGTTATTAACTGTAGATTGTTAGTGTGGAATTCTGTTCTGAATAAATGTCAGTACTTATGAGCAACCTCATGCAACTGTACTTTAATCGCGTGTTAACACTGAAATGTATGCCTGCATTCAAGTATTTACCTTGGGTTAAGGTATAACATCCATACCTTGGGTATAACATCCATACTTCGGGTATAACATCAGTAGTAATAGGTGGAGTGATTGAATACCACCTCCGCGCAGCACCCCTCCTCTCTCCGCTCGTAGGGGATACAGCGCTCCGGTTGTATTCAATCACTCCACCTATTACTGCTCAAGAGAAAGCGAAAAAACAAAACATAAGAAGCCAAATCTCAATCAAAAGAAAACAAACAAGAATAAAAAACAACCAAGCACTGGGGGTGGCCTATTAGAGAGAGGGGGTATGGGGTAGGATTGATGGAAGGCAAGCGGCCACCATTGGCCGCCCGACGGCAATTAATTTTGCGAGAAAATTTTCGCCCCAATATACCCGCGCCATGGAAGCAGCGCAGCAGCAAGACATTTGGGCAGAGTTTGATCCCCTTTTCCCACCTGTGATACTAGACCCCCAAACAAATAACCAAACAATGCTCGCAACATTGTTTGGTGATCCCGAGCTTGAAAGGGGTGGAAACCCGAAGTAGCTGTCGGTTCACCCGATTGAGGGTCAGCAATGACCTCAACAGAGACAAGACACAAACCTTCATGAACAGGATTGAGGCGGCCACTAACACATACTTTTATATTCGGTGCTCCTATTCTTATTGGCTGAGGAATATTAACGACGACTCTCTGATGTTGTATTATAACAAGCGTCGAGGGGATTCACGTTGGGTCAACCGTCGTTCTGATGCGGAAGCCTGGCTGCGGCAGAAAGAGGAGGAACGGCTGTCTCAAAGTCGGGTTGAAAGACCAAACACACAGTGGGTTTTCGAGGCTCCTTCAGATGTTTGGGTAAAGATTGTTAATACCCGTCAGCCGCTGTTGGGAACAGGTCCTTTGCCGGATTGGCTGCGCGATTTCGCACGCGGGCGCCACGGCCCAATAATGTGTTTGGACACGTATCAAGATCGCCTTTGCCTTTGGAGATGCCTCGCCGTCCATCAAGGAGCCAGATCCGACCGAAGCACGAAAAGGGCACGGGAATTGGCAAAGAGTTTTTATCAACTTGAAACTGTTCCAAATGATTGCCCCAAAAACTTCACTTGATGAGCTTGACAAAGTTGAATAACATTTTAACCAAGATAAGCCTTTCTCTGATTGGTTGGGAATTCGCGTTTATGAACCCGAGAAAAGGGGGGAAGAAATAAATTGGCTCCTTCTTCGAAACCCCAACCCAAAACTCACAAACATCCTCAGAATTGGTTTCTTTGAGGGTCACGCGTTTGTTGTGAAGAAGATTGAGCGTTTGGGCCAAAACTACGTTTGCCCACATTGCGAAACAAGATCCACGCAAGCATGTCAACTTTAACGACACATGGCAACCTGTTCTCGAGGAGAAATCGTGGTGGAATGCCCCAACCAAAAAATCGAAACTACAAACAGAGTTTGAGAAGGCTTTCTTCCCCAAATCAACCTTCTCACCAGAAGCGATCCGCTAGGTGGAACAACAAGCTCGCCAACGAGGAATCCACATTTATCATGCCTAATTTGGGCACGGGGGCGAGCCGTGGATTATGGGTCGTCCAGTAGATGGCTTCCACCTTGAGAGCAAAACAGTGAACCAATATCAAGGGTGTTACTGGCACGGCTGCCCAAGATGTTTCTTCGACCGCGGCACCAAAATTACAAACCCTGGAAAAACCCCGAAGAGCTGTACCAAGCAACACTCCAATGGTCACAAAAACTTCGTGAAGCGGGGTTCCATTTGGTCGAAGCATGGTCATGCCAGGTCAGGCAAACCTAGGAGGCGCTGCCTCCGGTTTTCACGAGATCTTATCCACACGCGATTATCTTTGATTTCGAGGCATATGGGGACAAAACTAAGAGGAAGGACACGACACCCACACTCCACATTCAAAACGTTCACAAACCAATCTGTTTCTCAATCGGGACACGCTCGAGCGCGAACCAACACACATCTGCGATAGAGGCCCAAAAGAGCTGATTCGCAAGTTTGTAGAAGAGATCGAACTGCGGGGAGAAAGAATTCAGGAGTAAGTCAGAAGGGTTTTTATGCCAGACATTTTCAACTTGCTGCCTAAAGACCAACGAGACAAAATCGCTGGGTGGTGTGACGAGGTTGCCGTGCTTGGTTTCAACTCTGGCCGCTACGATTTGAATCTTGTGATAGAACATTTGGCGAATTACCTCGCCCAAAATGACTAAAAAGGTGAGAGTGGCCAAGATGAGTAGTATAGTGTTTGGGGGTACCAGATCAAAAATTAATCAAATGGAATCACATACTGATTTAGGGGGGTGTTTTAGCAAAATGATCTCGTATTTTTGGCAATCTATAGTTTATTAAAAATGCGTGACTTTCTAGGAAGAATCACCAAGCGTGACATTCTCGGAAAAACAGGGAACCCCCAAGTACTATTCACCGTTCGATGGAATTAACCCTATAAAAAATAGCAAAACTGGTGGCCACCAGAACCTCTCCTGAGGGACTTAATTTGGAATTTGAATCACCACCCGTCCCTCATGAAAGGTTTTTTTGTTTTTGAATTCCCACCACCACACCACCAGAGCACTATCATTTATGTTCCAACCACCACTCCGCTCTGGCCCTATCAGACCCTCTTGGGGCCAAGTATTTGTTTAATTGTTTTTTTCACCCTCCGGCTTGAGATTGAACCGGCACTTCTGACAAGTTCTGACAAGCTTGAATATAGCTCTACCCAACAATCCGACACCATCTCAGGGTGATTTTTTTATTTTTTTAACCCATGGAATAACGGCGGGGGTTTTTCGTTATTCCATGGGGTGCCTTGTATACATTTCGCTAACGAAAGGCCCCCGCTTTTTCCAATCGTTAGATACTTTGTATACAAGCCACACTTTATCTGTGTAAAACAACCCTTATATATGCGTTTGTATTTTCATTTTTATGCTTGTGGTACATAAATGAAATTTTCAAAGATAAAAAATAATACGCATGTGTAAAAAGCGAAAAATCTAGAATCCCCTAAACATAGTGACGTAGTTTGGTGACTCATTCGAAAGAGAAACCCCCCAACAAATGTTCCTGTCTCATATGCTAATTCTTCGGGTAAAGGGTCAGAAAGAGGGCAGTGATTTAAATTAAATATACAACAAAACTCACAATACTATCCTGAACTAGGCAAATCAGTGGGTTTGAGGCGATTAAAACATCGCAACAGCTGAACGTTTCAGATTTTATAATGTCCGTACGCATAGCTTGTCACGCCATTATCATGAATATACCGTTTATCATCGAAACAGCTGAGTGATACTTTATTTATCTCATAACTTCCTAGTTGATGGTTTTGGCTTCTGATTGTTTTCATTCTATGATGCAACTGTTTATTATCAAATAGTGTCTCTTTATAATTTTCATGTTTGATGTTATTCTTAATAATATTCTTCTTAATTCCTTTCGCTGTCTTCCCTCCTTTTTGGTTGTCTTTCATATAGCTATACATTTTCGATCGTAGACCGATGAATTCACAAATTGGAACTCCTGCAGCCTCATCTTTGAATTTACCAATTACTTTTTTATTCGTCTTATCGAAATATGGAGAGCATTCTGGGTAGTCGCTGTTGTCAAATTTATTTTTATCCTTCCAGAAATTTCTATAGACGTCTCCGGTGTCAATTTCATAGGTCAATGAGTCTGTGTCTGTGAAGAGCAGCTTCGCCTTGTTTCCATACTTCTCTTTAATGTAGTTGTAATGGAAATCGTACATCAGTGTCTTGCTTAGATCAAGGATACACATTCCTACATATGCTGGCCGGTTTAAAGTAAGTGTTTCTTTTATCTTATGAACAGCTACCAAATTTTCATTGAAGATTTTACTGCTAACATATGTCGGTTTAGCAGCCATTTTTAATAGTTTCTTTTCATCGGTGACTAATCTGACGTCTACTCGCTTTCTGAGGTTTTCCATCGTTTTTCCAAATACACTGTTATTCATCAGCTTGAAAAAGTCTTTTTCAAAGGCATTTTTAGCATCAGTTCTTTTCTGAGTGTTGAAGTCGATGTACTGTCTGAGCCATGCGGACTGATTGAACTCTAGAACTCGATGGACTTTAGTTATTTTCAAACCGAGATCAGTGTATAATTGGAGGTTCCTATAATGGAGCACGTATTTTTCTTTGTTGCCTAATGTTGGTATCAGTTTATGTACCAAACCAGTTGATATTTTATATTTCTTCGCGATGTTTTTACAATAATCTGATAGCATGTCCCCAGTCACTTTGACCTTTTCCGGTCCCAGTGGATAGTCATTGTGAAGATCATGTAACTCTTGGGGGTATTCTAAATCAACTTCAAGTATCAAACCTTTGTTGCTGTCTTCTTTATAGACAGCCAGGTCTACTTGCTGATCCGCTTTTCTGTCAACCATTTGAAACCACCGGTTGGTAAATATTGACTCATAGCCCAACCATACAAATTATTTGCATCTAGATACATGATGTACTTCGAGGGCGCCTTCTCATTGTCATCTTTCATGTATTTATTGTTTGCTTTTCCGTATCTGTTGGCTATATAACTGATACCACCACGCAGGCCCTTTTCAATGAATTGAAACATATCAATGTCTGTCATCAATTCTAATTTTATGTTAGTCATTTTAAGTATGGCATCCTAAGATAAACCTGGAGATGTGAAATAGTGACACGGGTCCAGTTTGTAGTACTCAAGGCATGTTTTTCTGAAGTTTTCAAATACATCAGCCAGTAGGAGTACATCTGTTTTAAGGTACAGATCATGATACTCACCCATATTTTTGATTGAGAATGTATTCCACACATTTTGAGCATGCGGATAGTCTTCATCTGATATATGCTCATCACTCAATATACTGTAGAATTCTTCTTTTGACGGCAGCTTTTGGTTAAATTTATCGAAACTATCCATATAGTCATAAGGATAAACACCTTTTTGCGCCATCAAATTAAGATCCTTTCCCTTGAACTCTTGTGAGGTGTATTTTAAGGCCTCTTTTGGAAGATTGCTGACACGTTTTTCCAAACTTGAGCTCATGAATTGGAAGCTATCAATGAAGGTCAAGTGATTACCAAGCATGAAAGTTATATACTTCTCCATGTTATCTGGGATAGCATTGATATTCATTTGACAGTCTTCACCTTTCTTGTTTTAGTAAGTGTGCTTCTTAACAATGGCTCCAATGTCCTGCATAATAAAATGACTATCATAACCTCTTAGATTGTGAAATATGACTGGTATCTTTATTTCATCTGGGTTCACTCTGAGTTTCAGATTACAATCTTGGTGAGCAGAACCTCTATACTTGCCGGTAATATGACAATGATCTCGAACTCGGATATCTTTGTCAGTGTATTTTTTATCACAAATGTGACAAACTTTGGCTTTTTGGAATTTCTCTTCATCATCTTTAGTCATTTTCAATGGTTTGTTAAAAATTTTTTTCACAACATTCTTGCAATATTTGACTTCCTCCAGCATAGCCTCCATGAATTTGTACACAGCCTTTTCACCTCTGTAAATTTGTGTTGGTTTTGTGTATTTATGATCATAACAACAAACTACTTTATAGCCGTAGCCACAGTCAGTATGCTTCTGATAAGCCTCTGTATATGATTTATCACTGTTGGGTTGGCAACCGTGTATTTTTTCAGTGATGGCCTCAAAATCAGCATAGATCACAAATGGTACCTGCTGTTGTTTATGAAAGTTGTTGAATTTCAGTATGTTGTTATCTTTGTTTGGCATTTTTATTGCCTGTGTGCCATTTACTTGCATGCAGTTGTCCTTGTGATCATTCAGAACCCTTTCTTAGCTGAAGCATTGAAGACAGTGCATACAAAAGTGTTTTCTTTCTTTGTGCTTTGTTTGATTGTACATAAACTTATTGAAATCTTTGATTAGCACATAATGCTTGTTTTCATTTTCAGTTATTAGAAGCAGATTCAAGCAGTCTGCATATTTCTCTTTTGATACATATATTGGATATGGTTGTTTATCCTCATAACCGAAAACATTAATGTTGATCTCATTTTGTTTTTCAATCTTATTGTAATGTTTGGTAGTCACTGGAAATTCAATTCCTGAATAATCTAAATTTTCAATAAATTTCCTATCAACTTTTTTAATCCTCTGTGGATATTTCTCTTGTGGGTTCAAGTGTCTGATGTGACACCACCGAAAGCATTCATTATCCTCATTTTTCAAGTTAATTAAACCTTTGGCACTATTTTGTAATTCTGCTGGTAGTTTTATGGAAGAGGAACCTCTAATCGGCTCATATTTCACCACATTGAGGTAATGACTATCAACAGATTCGATTATCCAACCAGACCCCTCAGAAACCCAAACTGCAATCTTATTTATTATTTGTTGTTTTGACACTTGTAATGATTTATTGATCTCTGGATTGTTTATGATTGTTTCAGGTTGACTGTTGAAATATGCGGTTTTGTATTCTATTGCTCCGTCAGTCATTTTTGTGAATGTTACCTTGAGTGTTTCAACAAATTTCAGTCCTTTCATTTCATTCAATAATTTTTTAATGTGTGTTTCGATTGCCATTCTTGTGTTTAGTAGTTGCGGGTCTTTGTCATTTTTTATATCAATTTCGAAAGACTTTGTGTATCCTTTCAGAGCTTTCTCTGTTTGCTCTATTTTTGTTCTGGGTGTTGGAACCGGCACAGGCTTTTTAGTTCTGGGTGCTGGAACAGGTCTCTTTTTCAATTGTTCTATTTCTTCCAACCATTCTTTTGGTGGTGCTGGTAATCTTTTCCTCTCGAAATAATCAACCAATTGTTTCACTGTTGGTCTTTGCGTTGTTCTCTTCAGTTTTTTGGTTCTAGGTGGTGGGGGGGGGGGGGGGGTTTGGTTTGTAATCATCCACAATAACGATCTTTGGTTTCTTCTGTTGCTTTAATAGCAATTCGATGAGCTGAGATTTACTGAGTTTCTCTAGACTCTTCTTATCCATACTATTGGGTGAGATAATTTTTTCCATCTATATTATAACTATATATTTTTTGTTTAAGCCAGTTTCAATGCGCGTTTAAGTAGGGTTGATAATTCAAGTGATTCCAAATCCTGGAATCCTTTGAACTGATTCAAATATTATTTTTTTGATGCTTTTTTGTTCTCTTGTGAAGCGTTCTGCCGGCCAGTGTGTAATTTTTGCCATTATTACAAACTTCACAGTACCATTCTTTATTCAGCATATAGGTAGTCTTGTGTTTTATTCTTTCCTCATCACTGAGAACTCTTGGCCTTCCCCGACCTCTCTTAACATTTTTATTCTCCATATATATATATATATATATATATATATATATACTAATATATATTTTAAATATTTTTATCTGCGTTTAAATATGTTCTGCTTTCTTCCATGTGCTTAGTTATTTCGTGGATCAAGTCTTCGAAACAATTACTCATGATGTACTTGCATTCATTTTTCTCATACATTGCCTTCATTTTGAGTTGATTATTGGTCACAATGAGGATACCAGTAGGGCTTTTGAATTCCAGGCATAGAGCTTTGTATTTTTCATTTGGATTCAATAACATCAAATCACACTGACCGGCCATATATCCTTTGTTATAACTTCTGATTCTTATCCCCGGAGTCATTTGATTCTCACCTAGTCCTGCGATCATTAATGCGTCTTCATATTTCCTTCTGATAAATGATACAACACTGCTATGTAGATCATATTCATTTTTAATTGCAATTATATTATTTTTTCATATATTATAATAATTTATTTTTTATTTTTAATTAATTTTCGACCTGCGTTTAAATATAGTCAGGAATAATAATATTCTTGGCTACATATAATAGCAAATAACAGTATATACACTGAAGTTTCTTCTATATATATGTTACATAATTTTCTCTTTATAATATTTCTTTTAAATCCCTAAATGGTATCCAACTGTTGAAGTCATCACTATATCCCTTCCACTTCACCAAAGCTTGTTTCTTCTTGTAATCTCTGCGAATGACTTTATCAATACGGAAAACATCCTGTCTGGCTTTTAATAACTCAGGTTCATAAAAACTCCCTTCAATATCTTCACCTTTCAGATCTTTTAGTTTGTATGTTATTGGATTAGTGTATTGAATCTTATCAACTGTGAACACTTCCTCAGTCCAATTTGGTGTATAGCCCTTGTTGAACACATTCCGTTTATACTTAGATATTCGGACCTTATCACCTATTTTAAATTTTGGTTTCTGTTTTAATGGCTCCATATCACCATACAAATTGAAGTAAACAGTTCCTTCATTCCTCTTTTTACTAGCCTCTGTAGGTGTCATCTTTATGCTTGCATGTGTGGTATTATTATACTGTTTCACTATTTTGGTAACATGTCTAAATACTGTGTATTACCTTGAACAGTGAACTGCTTCCACATTTTGGATTTAATTGTCCTATTCCATCTTTCAACTACTGATGACTTCTCTTCGTTCTCAGTTGAGTACATCTGTACACTATGTTTCCCTAGCAAGTCCTTCAAGTGTTTGTTGTAAAACTCTTTACCTTTATCAACCCATAAATACTGTGGTTTTCTGCCTTCCTTGAATATTGTTTTGAATGCTTCAGTGACAGATTCACCTTTCTTATCCTTCAATGGGACAATCCAACCATATTTGCTGAATACATCAATAACCATAAGAAGATATCGATAACCTTTATTCCATTTACTAAACTGTTGCATTTCAACTAGATCACTTGCCCATATTTCATCAATTTTATTTACAATCACACGCCGCCGAGTGAAATTTCGTTTGATGGGTGCATGTAATTCATCAGCTAGTTTTTCTTGCCAGTTTTCTTCACTCGACGGCTTTTTCCGTTTTTTGAAACACCAAGACCTAATTTCTGTTTTTTGTCAATTAAGAGTCTGGCTGTTTGGCCCCATTTTGGCATCTCACCATATGGTATTTGATCTAGTGACTCGACCATTGTTCTATCACAATCACCTTTATTTTTTCCCATATCATAACAAATATCATGATAAGCTGCTATTTCATCCACCTTATTGTAAGGTTGTACATTCCATTTCAAGACCTCACCAGTATTTGGATCATATTCCAACTGCTCATGCAATGGATTGTAAGGTCCCATATATTTATATTTACTTGGTGTCCAACCTGCTTTTGGTCTTGGTAGTTTACCGATCATCTTGTGAATATCAATACCTTTGCCATAATCCAATCCCTTGATATCTGTTTTATAACGAATGTTTGGTATCACTTTTGTTGACAGTTGATTTAAAGCTTCAGTCCCAACCTTTGTAATTATAGGCTTTGTGAGGGAAAGTCCTTTATCAATCAATTGCTTTTGCAGCTTTGGATTTCTCATTGCTTCAGAAGCATAATATCTTCCCATTTCTACACCTTTCTTTGCTAAATAAGGGACTCCATGTTCTAAGAATCCTGTTAGTGCCATATCTGCGGCTGAATCTAGTATGCCCGCCCCTTCAGACGGGCCAATCCGTTTCCCAGTCTCTTGACGAATTTAGTCTTTGTTATTCCACATTCAGCACAAGTGCATTTCGACCATTTTTTGTCTTTTGATATCTTTCACTTCCTGGCACACATTCAGTGATTTTCTTCTGTTTTACACAATATGATTTTACCATTATACCATTAAGTTAGATATTTTTAAAGTAGTCTATGATGAATCTGTGATTGACACTCGTATCTGTTGAACTGAATTTGGAGTTGTGTATTGTATCCAGAATAGATCTGCCTTTTTGTCTCTCGAGAAGATAGTACAAACACCAATATCCACACAAGACTGAATCCCTTTCTTGTATCTCATCACCAGAGTATTCAAGTTGTTTACCACTTGTCAACATATATATTTGAACTTCTGTTGGCAGCATTAAACCGAAAGAGTCAAAGTATTCACAGTATTTATCATTTTTGAAATTCCGGTAACATACCCAATGTGTACCTGGTCCAATTTTGGAATCAAGATTGACTATCCCACATTCATTGTTTTTTATTTGTCTGGGAAGATTGTCTCTTGAAAATACTCCTCTAAAATGTTTTATTCCAAGTTGTTTCACCCAATTGATTAAATCAAAGTTGGAATAAGGGTTTGTTTACAAAATGGTTCCTAGTATGGGGATTGAATTGAATGGACTGTCTTTTTCCAGTAGAAGCCCTTTTCCCTTTTTGGTCTTTTTTTTTTTTCATTCCATAACCGATTGGGTTATTCCATGTACCAACAACTGGGGGTGATTGCCATGGAATCATAACGTGTTTCCCACCACTTTTATTTTTATTAACTGCAATGTGATCTGGAACATGAACTGGTAATGACCGTCTAGAACGGCTGTGTTCAACATGTAAACCCTTTCCAGTCAAGGCTTTCATAAGTAGAGGAATTCCAATACTTGCTAAAAGTGTTCCAAGAAACCCACCAGACTGAGTTTTTGTTGGTTTGATAGCAAGTTGTCCACCAGACTGCATTGCATTTACAAGATCAGCCATTTGTCTCACATTCAATAAATTTCCAAAATTCAATAGTTGGGGCAAGTTTTCATTGGGAATAATGAATCCTCCTTTTTGTTTCTTTCCAAATAGTTTATCAATGCCGAGACTTGCTAATGAAGAAAGAGCACCTGTGGCCAATGCTGGAGCCGCTTTAGCTACTGCCTTACCTGCATATGGTAATAGTCTTGTTCCAAGTGAAAAAAGACTAGACCAAAGAGAACCTCCATGTACAACCGCCTTTCTGATTTGACTTTTTGATATATTGATATCAGAACCTTTTCCCGATCTTTTTGATTTCATGATTTTGTTGATTTGCGTCTTTGTCAACATAAGTTGATCACCGCCAGATAATTCATCATGAGTCAGCCTCAATGTTACCGCTGAATTTGATTTAATAGCTTTTGCCAGCTTTTCTTCCTGACCTTGTGACAGTGTCACTCCATGAGGATGATAAGTAGTCATACAATATATGTTTATACTAAATCGTATTTAATATAAATAATGATTTAATTTAATTATTTAATTATTTAATTATTTAATTTAATTATTCAATTTAATTAATTTATTTAATTATTTAATTATTCCATTTACATAGATCTCAGAATCAACTTTCCATCAGTCTTTCTCATCTCAACATCCTGTTCATACAGCACAAGTGCATACACACTGTAATCAGCGTTTGTTGCCCCAGTCAAAGTGTATTTGAAAGTCAGTTTTGTCATCCCATCTTTTATATCCTGTTTCTGTTTCGTCAAATCAAAATAAATGAAAGGGAATATTGTACCAAAGTTTTTCCTGTTAAGCAGGGTGCTTTCATTGAATTCATTTACAACTTTAACATAATCTCTGAATACCCTTATGGGCTCTGTTGATGGTTTATAATGAACCTCTGGATAGTCATTTCCATTGCCAACTTCAAGATAACAATCAGTCAAAGTTTGGTTATTTGCAACTGAGAATGTGTTATAGAGAAATTTATTGGCTGTCTGATTAGAATCATTAGCATCATTGATGATGAATACAAAGACATGCCTGGGTTTGTTTATTCCTGTGGAAATACGGAAATTGGCAGTCTGTTGTCTTGTTGAATTGCCTCTCTCAACCATTTCTCTCATGTAAGTCCACTTCCTGGTGTCAAGATACTTGCTCATGTACAGAGACTTCCCCGCAGAATTGAAAACAATACGAGGAACTATTAGCTGGAATTTAGTCAGTATCACACGACAATCATCGGTAGCCTGCCAAATTACATTTGCATCACTCTCAAGTGTTAGGTTCACCTCAACTTTTGAGTTAGGCATGAGTTCACCCCAAAAGCTCTTGAAAAAACCGTATCTGTTCAATGCTATCTCTGCATTTATTTCACCACCATCATTAAGCAAAGCTTTACGATCTGAGAATCCTTTGTTATAAGCAGCTTGTGCCGTTCTGTTTTCAGCACCTCTGGAGGTGTCAAGATAGAAGAACTCATTGGTTCCCTGACTTGCAGCATAACCCTGTGAATACTCAAGCAATGACTTAATATTCGTGGCTTGGTTAGCATCTCGGCATTCATAAACATCGATTTCATTCATTTTTACATTAATGGTGTTAATAAGAGCGTGAACTGAATTAACAATACCATTTCGATCTGCAGCAGCAATATCAGCTCCATCTGCAAGCTTATTTTCTTTGAAAATAACATTAAAACGGGCATTATACCAGTCAAATGGTGTTGTCTCTCCACTGTTATCAACAACAAATCGGTAACCTGTTTTCCTCTGATGAGCATTGTTTGCAACTACAGTATTAAGTGCTGTCTCAAGCTCAAAGACAACATCTTCATATCGTTCGATATATTTAGAATCACGATAGTTTGACATATATTATTGTGTTAGATAAAAGTTACTTAATTTTTCGAGGTCTACCGCTCTTTCTTTTGATCTCACCCCCAGTCTTAATCTCACTCTCAGTTCCACTTTTTCTCTTTTTCTTACTTAAAAGTTCTATTATTTTGTCACCACCTTTTTTGCCAACATGTTCACCAATTGTTGTAGCTGCTTTTTTTACAGCTGTTTTGACAGCATCACTCACTATTCCTTTACCCTGTTTTGTGTGATATTTTTCATATTCCGCGTATTCAAATCTCCTCATATACTATTAGGTTTTATAATTCTCTCCCTCTCAAGAATAACTCGATATACCAATCTATCCCATTTAAATCAATGGTGCTCCGGAAGAATCAGTGACATAAAAACGTATTGAGCTGATTGTGTGTTGAGATAGGATTCCATGAAAGAAAACGAGGTTTGTAAGTGAAAGGTAAACTTCTGACGAGATCTGTGACTGGAATAACAGCGATTGTATTTGTACTATTGCCATCAGCAATGCTATCTATCACATTATCACAATTAATATAAATTTCATCCACTCCTCTTGTAATATCAGGTAGATTTGCTCCATATTCTGTTGCTGAAACTAATTTTGAATCGAAACCGATAAGTTTTCTGAAATCAAGATTTCTCAGATCCACACGATAATTTTCATTGAGTTCAATCAAAATGCGGTATGTTGATAAAACGAAATATATATTGATACCATACTTGAATTTTGATTTGTCTGTTTCAGATGGATTCAGTACATGGCTATTTTTACTCATATACTCATGGATGTAACTATTGATATCGTCGTATGAATACATCCCGTCAACGAATGTTATTGTTTCCCAGTTTGCACCTTTGTCATGGCTATATTTCATTTGATTATTCCCTAAAGACTCTCTGATGTTGTACCAACTGTATGTCATATTGATAACATTCACAGCCATTTCATATTTCAAATCATTCGTTAATTTGATAGGTGTATTGAATCTTTTTTCAAAATCATGACTCTTACTAACACCAATTTTGTCTCTGTTTTTACTGTTGAATCGTAATGAAATTTCTGTCATATACTTTTACCTTAGATATTTCATCATTATTTTATTAAGCTCCTCGTTTCCAACAATACCCAGTCTGCTTAATACATGTAATATATTTACAAACTCATTTCTGACTTTTGCGCTATTATTACCAGCAAAAATAGACCCACCAAGTAACTGTAAACGTGAAAGCAAGTCACCAATATTATTATAATGAACAACACCTGCTCCATATTGTTTTCTCTTTCTCATTCCTTCCCCTGTTTTGTATTTGTAAGAAGCCAGTACATCTGCAATCGTTTCTCTGTATTTTTTTAAAGTTTGTATTTCTCTATCATGAGATTCTTTTTTTTCTGCACTGATTGATTTGTTTCTTTTTTCACCTCCCAATTTCATGGCAATTTTTCCAGCTTTCTCCTTTTCTTCAAGAAGTTTTTGTGGGGTGACTTGAGTTAAATCGGATGGTTTCAAAAGCTTGTTATTTTTTAATATAATTCTGTCATCTTTATCAAAATTATTATCGATATTTAAAATGCTGGGTTTTTTAACTTCATCTTCTTCTTTAGGTGCTTCAATGGCTAAAGGAAGTTCCGTTCCCATTGTAATTACTCTGCGATTAGCTTCAATAACATCATCAAGTCCTCGTTTTAAATCCTGCTGGTTTTCTTTCAATTGTTCAATAACTTCATCCTGTTTTTTGTCGACACTTGCTTTCACACTCTTCTGAACATCAATAGAGGGTTTCAGTAATTGCGCTGTTTCATCATAAGCATCCTGTCTTGATAACCTCACGTACTTCTCTAGTTTTATTTCCAGCTTCAATTCCACTTTCAAGAAGCCTTTTCATACGTTCTATATCCATATACAATTGTGTTAGACTAATCTAAACTATTAACATATGGAAATTCCAAATTATGATATCGTTCAGAATTCAAATAATTCATTCAGACAGTTGTATCCGTATATGCCAAAAGATACATTCAGAATGTTATTGGCTGGAAATTCTGGATCTGGAAAGACAACCTTGTTCTTGCATCGGATTATGGAACCTTTGGTCTATTATGATCAAATACATCTATACGCCAAAAACTTGGATCAAGATAAATATAAATATTTACAGCAAGTGATGGATGGAATAAGCAAACAGGTTGGTTACCCCGTTTTAGTATGCAGTCAAGATGAAATACTTCCTGTTGAACAAATCAAAGACACTGATTTACAGCGACTGGTTGTATTTGATGATTTCGTGACTGATAAAAAACAAGATCAAATCATAAGCTATTTCATTCAGGGTCGCCACAAAAATTGTCAGTTCTGTACCTAATACAATCCTTCTACGGTTGCCCAAAATCTGTTAGGCTTAATTGTAGCCATTTCTGTCTTTATGATTTCCCATCCACAAGAGAGAGAAACTGTATCTCCCAAGAACTAGCAATCGATAAGCAGAAGTATATTGAAGCAACCAAAAAACCGTATTCCTTCTGTTATGTTGACAAACCAATGAAAACAGTGAAGAGAAATTTTTACGGTGTTATCTAATCTAATATTATATGGGATTATTTAATGATTTACCAACTCCAGACAATATAGGAACTGGTGAAATAGGTCCAAAAGGTGATAGAGGTCCTGCTGGTCCAAAAGGTGATAAAGGTGATAGAGGTCCAATTGGTCCTGCTGGTCCAAAAGGTGATAAAGGTGATAAGGGTTATGGATTCAAATTAACACAAGATGGTAACTATGATCTTGAAAATAAACGCTTGACTAATGTTGGAGAACCAAATTCAAACAAAGATGCTGTTAATATGAGATACGTCAACGATGCTGTTTTATCAATCGAAGGAACACGTGTTAATCCATTTAAATTTCTTCTTGAAGATATATCAAAAACAACTATTCTTAGAAATGCAAATGATCTCAAATTGGAAGATTTTAATAAAAGCCCTTACTTAATAAATAAAAAAGCCTTGTCTTTTGTTATTCCTACTGCTGGCCAGACAACTGTTCTTCGTTTTGATTTGTCACAATTGGAAGTTTCAAGATACACTTTTGCTGTTGAGTTTTATACAAACGGTAATCCAAATAATGCAACAGTTGATGATGATAATTTGTCATCCAATTTAGTTGAAATAAAAGATTCGATAAAAAGAGCATTTCCAAAGACTCATCTTGTTGATGGTTATCTTAAGAAAATATTTTTCATTGAAAAAACAGGTAATGGTCAAACATCAATGGAGTTATTGTTGATTTCACCATATTTACAAAATAATAAAAAACATTATGTTATAGTTTATGGTATTTACGGATTTTCAAATATCATTTTAATACATATTCACGATACTGTTTTTGAAATTGAAAATGGTAATGTTGCATTCGATGGTAAAATTGACATGAATAGTAATAAGATCATTAATGTTGCAACTCCAACCGAAGATGATGATGGTGCAAATAAGGTTTATGTTGATGATGAAATATCCAAGATAGATCTTGATACAAAAGCTGATAAAACTTATGTTGACGCACAAATTGCTTCTGTTTCAAATGTTGTTGATCTTTCTCCATATCTTAAAAAAGATGGAAGTGTTTTAATGACTGGAGATTTGAATATGGGACGAAATATTGTCAAAAACATGAAATATCCCGTTGATATATTAGACGCCACAAACAAAAGCTACGTTGACTCTCAAATTGCAAGCTGTCTAAAACGGGATGGAACCGACCCAGCTGAGGGCGATCTAGACATGGATGGGTACACAATTCAAAATTTAAAAGATGCCGACAACAACACCCCCAGAAGCAACGCAGTTAACAAAAAGTATGTTGATGACCTTGTTTTTTCAGCATCAGGAGCTCAACGCAACCCATTCGCATTTTTACTGAAGGACAAAACCAAGTCTTCTGCAGTTCAAGGCGTGGAAAACCTACAAATTGAGAATTTTGACAAATCACCATACCACATAAACTAGTCATCATTGTCTTTTTTCATTAAACGAAGTGGCGACTTTACATTCAAAATTCGTTTTAATGTGACATCTTTAAGAAATGGACAGTATACATTTGTTACTGAGTTTTTCTCACCCTCCAACCCTCAAAATGCAACAATTGATTTATTCATTCCAACTGTAAATATACGAGATGCGGGACAGCCATTTCAAAAACCTTTTCCCCAAACTCCACACGTTGATGGTTATATGAAGAAGCTTTTCCGAATCGAAAAAACCAGTGGTGGGCAAGCGGCAATACAGGTGGAACTTTCCAGCACTGCTCCTTCGTCTAACACCAAAACACATATCATTGTTTATGGAGCTTATGGCTTTCATACCAATTTGTCTTACTTTGTCCATGACCCAGCTTATGAAATTGAAAACGGCCATGTTGCGTTTGGTAGTAATGTTGACATGAAATTAAACAAAATCCTCAACCTGCAGGATAACCCCTCAAACCCACAAGACGCTGTAAACAAAAGTTATGTGGACCAGAGGTTGCAAACCAAACTCGATGCGATTGCACAACAAAATCTAAATATGAACAACAATGCCATTACTGATCTTGCTCCACCCGTAAATTTAGATGATGCGGTTACAAAAAGATATACTGACGAGTATTTTCTTCGACGAGACGGTTCAACTGCAATGTATGGCGATTTGTCAATGGGTGGAAATAGAGTGACGAATTTAGCTAACCCGTTGAATGAAACTGATGCAGTGAACTTCAGAGTTTTAAATCGAGCTGGAATAGTTATGAGAGCAAACGATTTATTATTGAATGGAACAAATGCGATGGCAGCAGACTTAAAACTTGGAGGGCATAAAATTATTGACTTAAAAGAAGGAACAAATAAAACTGATGCCGTAAATTTAGATCAATTAGAAAAAAGTCATATTTCATCTGCTTCTCATCCAAAGAATGCTTTCAAATATTTGATGAATGATATCGATGAAATTAGCACTGAATATGGCTTGACAGTTAATGGATATGTCAATTTACCTCGGTCACCACATTTGATTTCAAAAAAGGTAATTGATGTAGACTTGAATAAAGAAGCTAATCATATTTACAGAGCTAGAATTGGTTTTAATATGTACACAATAAAAGATGGAAAATACACTTTCATTCTTGAATGGCTATTTCCTGATTATGAAGGAATGAAGCTTAGTAGTGTAACATTCAATGCAACTGGTGGAATTACAATTCATAAAACTGTAGGGAGAAAATTTGACAACAGAAATGAAGATCATTCGAGATATTTATTATGGATTGAAAAACCTTCAGTAAGTTCACCACCTGAATATTTATATTGTACAATACATATTAATGCTAACCCAACTTATCCAAATAAGTACAAAGTTCATTGTGTTGCATATGGTATTGATTTTGAAGCTGTAGACGTTCCATCAAGTGTTTACGACTTCGCAGAAGCTTATAAAATCGTGAATGAAAAAATGCAATTACAAACTGATTTAGATTTGAATGGACATGCTTTGATTAATAATTCAACAAACTTATTTGATGGTGAAAATGGTGAATTGACAATGCTAAATGATATTAATATGAACAGCTATTTAATAAAAGAGGCTAAACTTGGTGGTGATTTAAATCTGAATGGCTATAGAATTCATAATGGTGCTTTAAATCTATTTCGTTCAAGCGTTACAGGTGTAATTATGGAAACAGCTCTCGATCTAGGTGGATTTGCTCTTTACAGGCCGAAATTAGGAGGTGATCTAGATTTGATTGGGAATGGAATAATTGGTCAAATACAATATTTAAATTGCTTTGTTAAAGCCAAACAAGGACATAATAAGAATGCTTTGAAGCCTGTATTAATTAATGGCGCTGAATTTTTAGTTATTCATAACAATAACTTTTATATTAAGAAAATGTATATTATACAAGGAACGAAGCCGGGGATGTTTTATTTAAAGAAAAAAGCTGAAGGTACTGGGCCATTGCCATTACCAGCAGCTTTTTTCGAATATAGAATTCCTTCTTTGAGTAGAAACATAAGAACAGTTACAGTCAATAAATCATTATCGAGAGGCTATTTTATAATTGACTATTCACATCCCAATAGTGGAGCATTTGATACAACATTCACACTTGAAGTAATAATGAATTAATCTAAAATAATATTATATGGGATTATTTTATGATTTACCAACTCCAGACAATATAGGAACTGGTGAAAGAGGTCCAAAAGGTGACAAAGGTGATATAGGTCTAATTGGTCCAAAAGGTGATAAAGGTGATATAGGTCTAATTGGTCCACAAGGTCCGCAAGGTCCAGTTGGTCCACAGGGTCCACAAAGTCCGCAAGGACCACAAGGTCCAGTTGGCCCACAAGGCCCACAGGGTCCACAAGGTGTTTCAGGTTCTGTAGGCCCCAAAGGTGATAAAGATGGAAACTATGATCTTGGAAACAAGCTTTTGACATATGTAAAATCTGGCAATGATGACAATCATGTTGTTGTCAAATCACAAGTTTCTGATATTGTCAGAGACAGTTTTTTGGATCTGTGGGTTTCTGAATTTACTAGATTGTACTCAAAATGTGTATATCAAATCGACAGAGCAAACAATAATTTTGTAAACATGAATGCAAACAGAAAAGTTGAAACATTATATGATCTCTCAAATGAAGAAAATAATGCAACTCAATCAACTTTAAAGTTAAGACCCACTGTTTGTACTAAGGCTGAGAAACATAATGGACGTTATTTTTTAAAGTTTAATGGATCACAGAGAATGATAAGTCAAATCAATTTAAATAATGATGTTGTTAATATTTATATTGTTTACAAATTAAATTCAAATACGGGTGGAAATCCATGGAAAAATGGGCTTTTTGGTCATGATAATGGAGGTTATGATAAGTTTGTCAGCTATTACAATGGTTCAAATTTAGTTATAAGTGGTGTTGATCAATCAAATTGTGTATATTTTGGTCCAGCAGCATCCATACAAGCATTTCAATACATTTATCTCAATCAACAGTATTTTATATACTCACAAGGATATTGGACTTATTGGGCCTGGTAGTGGATGCTTGACACATTTCTTGGAACATACACTTGGTTGGATTGATACAGTACAAACACATGGTATACTTCATGATGCATATGGAAGATTTTATAATAGCTATTCATTAGACCGTGGATATTGTTATGCAATACCTTGTTTATTTACATCAAAGCGAAGAAAAATATCTCCATTATCTGGCCAAATATCTGGGATTCTTTATTGCATTTTTAATAGAATTATTGTATAAAATATATATATGAAAGAGAGAAAAAGTATATTCAGCTGGAACCATATTTCAGGTGAATTAACAGAAGATCAGGTAAATGAATTAAAAGCCTATTACTACACATATCACAGAAAGTGTTGGGCTTACAAACAGGCTGTCAAAAGATTCAAAAAATGGAAATTAGCTGGCAATTCGGCATCCATTTTATTTGCAACTGGCGGTCTTGCTGCAAGTATTTCAACCGGTGGTGTAAGTTTAGTTGCCATCAGCACAGTATCAATGTTAATACAAGGCTGGATGAAACATAAAAACCTTGATCTGAAAATACAGAATTGCACATATGCTTATCAAAGCTACCAACACCTTCTGAATACAATAAAGGAAACCATGAGAAGTGGCAATTTTGAGGCATCAACTATACATTCAACCATGAAATACATTGACGATTATGCCGTTGATAACAGCCCTATCATAGACAAGTATTTTGTCAAATATGATGAAAAATTCACTGTCTGATAATACCAATAATCACATCAAATCTTAACAATAAAATTTCAACCCATTATTGATCATAAAATCCAAGCGTCTTTTTTGATCTAGTAACTATTATTTCATCAAATGGAAGATCAAGCATTAAAAATATTTGCTTAAGCATAAATTTAGAGCTAATCATTTTTTTACGTTTATTGTTCACCAAGGGAAGCACTTTGTCTATCTCTTCGAATATTTTAAATATTTTACCCTTATCTTTTACAGAAATTTGAAATCCATTCTTACGACATATTTTATTTATTACATTTTCAATATGATACTTCCGGTGATATACAGACTTTCTCTTTATTTTATACATATTGTCATGAAAATCAATGTATTCTTTCACAACATTGTAACCATGAACTGAACCACAACTTACGCATATAATCGCTCCATTATCATTCAACACATTCTGTTCATCACAACACGGTTCCTCTTTTTTAACATTATGTTCTGCTATTCTCTCATCACAAAAAGGACAATGCTATTCTCCATTTGATATCAATTCGATGTGGATATCTGAATTACAAATCATTCTATACTATTATATGAGATATTATTTTATATGTTACTAACACATGACGTCACGACACAGCTGTGTCGGTCTACAAACAATAGCATAAACTTTTTAAGTAAAAATTGTCAGTAAATTTTACTTTAAGAATTTATAATAAAGCACTTCTTACTTGTTTCATTATGATTGGTTAGAAAAATCATGCGACCGTCTCGTGACTTAGAATAATAGCTATAGGTGATGACTCATTTCCTGTTTTTCCGAGAATGTCACGCTTGGTGATTCTTCCTAGAAAGTCACGCATTTTTAATAAACTATAGATTGCCAAAAATACGAGATCATTTTGCTAAAACACCCCCCTAAATCAGTATGTGATTCCATTTGATTAATTTTTGATCTGGTACCCCCAAACACTATACTACTAAGATGTGAACAAATTAATGTTTCTTCTCCTTCCAAACTTCCGCTTTCTTAACATAATCAATTGCGGTCAGGAACCAGCTACGACAAGTTGGCGAAGGCTTACGGCTGTGCAACCGTCAAGTCGTGGTTTCCATATGAGTGGTTTGACAGCCCAGACAAGTTCGACTTTCCCGGCTGCCAGATCATCCCGAGTGGTATTCAAGTTTGAAAGGAGATTGGGTGTTGACGCCAGAGGAATGGAAAGAGTGTGTTCGTGAAAAGGGAATGAGGACCTTTGCAGACTGGCTGCGCTATTACAACAATCTTGATGTCGCGCCCGGTCTCGAAGCATTGGACAAAATGCAAGCCTTCTATACCGTAAAGGGAATTGACATTTTGAAAGACGCTGTCAGCATCCCAGGAGTTAGCCTACACTATTTGATGCGGGGAGCAGTTGAGCGGGGAGCGGAGCTGTGGAGCCCTTGCAAAGAGGCTTATAAAATGTTGAAAGGAGCTGTGGTCGGGGGTCCGAGTCTTGTTTTCACCCGACACCACGAAGTGGGGGTTACACAAATAAGGTCGCACAAAGTTGACAAATCAAAACCTTGTGGCAAAATTCTGGGCTACGATGCCAACGCATTGTATTTGTCAACGATGCCGCAGGACATGCCCTGCGGGAAGGAACAGGCGTTGGTTCCAAGTTCGAGGAGATGTGCCCCTTCTTCATCAACAAACAGGTGCCACAGGAGGCTGTGCCAGATCACATGTTGGAGTATCTGGAACACAACAGCAGAACCCGCGGGGATGGGAAAAAGTTGGTGGGGGCCCTGTCTGCTGAAAAAATACTGGTCCACGCCCCACTCCTCCGCTAGTATATTGGCCACGGAGTGGAGATCACCGCCGTCTACCGAACAATCAATTACCAACCAAAGAAGATTTTCACCTGGTTTGTGGAGCAGGTGACGGCGGCGCGTCGAACAGGGGATGCAGACAAAAGCAAGGCCTTGTTGGCCGATGTGTTCAAACTCTTGGGAAACAGCGTGTATGGGAAGATGATCGAAGCCTTGGAGAAACAGACCAACGTCATTTACACAAAGGATGAAAAGGGCGTCGACAGAGCTTTGAGAAGCTCCTCCTTCTCGGACTTCGATGAAATTGGGAAGGCGTACGAGATGGAAAGCCGGAAGCCGCGGATTACAATCCGAAGGCCGTTCCAGGTTGGCATCGCGGTTTACCAACTGGCCAAGCTCCGAATCCTCGAGTTTTACTTCGACTTCCAGGACAAGTTCGTGGACCGCCGCGACTTCGAGCTGATCCAGATGGACACGGACAGCAACTACATGGCGATATCTGACGCAAAGCTGGAAGACGTTGTAAAGCCGGGGATGAGGGGGCAGTTCGAGGTGGAAAAGAAGCAATGGCTCGCGTGGGACAAGTGGAGCCCCAAGCTGGAGTGTGAGGGCACGCGAATGATCGCGCTCTGCTCGAAGTGGATTACGTGGACGTTGACGGGGGCAAAGTAAGTTCAGCACGAAAGGGATGAACCAGAGGCAAAACGCCATCAGGTGGGAGCGTTTCAAAAAGGTGCTGGAAGGGGAAAGGACATGGCAACTAACAGGGGCTTCCGCATGAGAGAGGGGCGGATGGCGACTTACGTCCAGCAGAAGTTGGGCCTGAGCGCGTACTACGACAAGCGGTGGGTGCTGCCAGAAGGCATTCACACAGAACACTTAGAGTTTCACACCCCCTACCCCGAGTTGGGAAACCCTCACTAACCAGGGTTGTTCGGAGGTAATTCAGTGTTTGGGAGAATAACCATCAACTCTTTTCGCACGAAGCTGCGTTTTGGCCCATCGGAAAGCAAATACGTCACCGGCTGGTTTGGTATGACCATGACCCTGTCCAGTGTGAAAGTTTGCAGAGACCATCTTGGATCTGTGGCCCTTCTCGTACCACCTTCCAGCTCCCCAGGCTGGAAAAGATAGCGCACTTCAACGTCAGCAGGGAGCCTTTTTTCGGCGGCACCAACAGGTCTTAAATAGGGAGTTGCTGCTTGTGCGAAAACAGATTGTTTTCGGATCGCATCTGCGGGCTCCAACCCTGTCAGCCGGGTGGCTTGGTTGTTGAGAGCAGCCACAACCCTGGGAAGCCTTCCCACCCACACAACAGACCGCACACCCTCCGGCAGCCGCATTTCGACCGCATACTGGTGCCTGAACAGACGCTCGGCGGTTGCGGTTGAAACGTTCCACAATCGCCTGGTCGCGGTGCACTTCCACATGTCCACCGCGAATGCGCGTTCCATATGCCTCCATGACTCTGAAAACAGCCCCCATGAACTCCCGCCCGGGATCCACCTGCAGCAGCTTTGGCCATTTAAGAGGGCCGCGCTTCGTCGGAATTTTTCGAGGTCAGGGGCTCAGCTGCGTTGAAACGGCTGGCCACGTCGACCACAGTCAGCGCATATTTGAACGTTTTGCGCCCCACCTTGTCGTGTGGCATGAGGAGCAGGTCGGCCTGGTGCACCGCGTTGGGTGTTGGCACGTCAAACTTTAGCCGAGGAATGTGCCGCGGCGCTGGAAGAAAGATTTGCCAAAGCGCTTGCTTTTGTAACCATCATTTCACCACACTTTCCGAAACTTTTTGTGGCTTGGGCCTGTTTTCTCCCTGCGCAAACCCTTCCCAAAAACCTTTCGGGCTGTAGTAAATTTTTGAAAGGCGTTTTTCCCGCTCCGTGGCAGGGTTTTTTTTTTCCATTGAACCTATAAAACAGAGGAAAAGATTGCGAATGTGAACGCGAAGGTGTGCTGTGGGAAAACGATGGTTGATGACCACGAGAATTTCGAACTTGTTTGTCAAAGTTGTCAAAGGGTTGAGGAGCTCGGCACCCCGACCAAAACCAGGGAGGAGGTGGGGTGGACGGCCAACCCCATTTTATACACCGACCTTCGCAAAATTCTCGAGAAACACAGAATAATCGACGCCGTCAACACCATTTCGGATGGCGGGCGTGAAATCTGCGACCCATTGCGATGGAAGTTTTTGGGAAGCCTCATCCATAATTTCAGGGAGGTTTTCTTTCCAAGTCGGTGAATTTTGTTTGCTTTTTGTACGATTACTTTCAAGCGGTTCCAGAAGGAGTTTGGCCGCGCAAAAAAGAAATTCTCGCGAACCTCTCTCCAGCCATCGAAAAAATCCACCCAGCAACACGTCGCCTGGCGAAAGAAAGGTTCGATGGTTGGTGGTGGGACTTGAACCGAACAACATGAATACTCCACGTCTAATCACTCCGCGACGAAAAGTTTGGTGTAGCCTGCCAGGATTTTTTCGGGAATTTCCATGCAGTGGTCGCTGACGAAGTCGTCAATTAATTGAACCCTTTTAAGAAATTCTTCTTTTATGAACGTCTCCCCTCGCAGATGAAAGCGGATTGCGTCGAGAATTTTTTTGTATGCGACCCCGGGCGAAGTTGCCCTTTTCTGCTTTTTTTTTCCGAATTTTTTGAAGCTTGAGTAGCCCTTCACCCCGACACCAAAGGCCGTCAAATCCCCAATCACATATGGGTTCAAGGTGAGTCCCCCCGCCACGGCAGAAGCGATTGTTATTTTGCTCGCTCCCAGATTGGCCCACAGGCTACTTCCTCGATAGAACTTGAAAAGTTCATTGTACCCCCAGTGTTTTTTGTGGTAAAAGGCGTAAGGCTTTTTCAACATCTCGACGGTATCCCTTTCAAGGGAGGAGTCGGTATGGTTAAAGTCTAATACACGAATTTTCTGCGGGGAGCGTCTGTTGAAAACACGGTTGAACCATTTGGCCATTGTGTATTTACCAGTCGAAAATTTTTATGCCCACGGGGAACGAACTCACCATAAATAACCCCACTGGCGGTTTGGTGCCCATCATATACAAAGAAAGAAAATTTATACGACAAACTCGACGGACAGTCGCGTTGTGGAGCCGGCTTTGAGATTAAATATTGAAAACTCCAATCCAGTTTCGTTTGTGGAAATGAAGATATCCCCAGACGGGTGGGGGAATTCTATTAACCACTCACCAACTTCTTGTGAAATCCTGAAAACATGGAGGGGGAATGTGCCCATTCCTCCCACACTGGAGTGATTAACAGCGAGTCGTCGGTCGCGGTCGAGTTCGGGCGCAAAGTTCAATTCAAGTCGCCAGATGTGGGTGAAGAGGGTGAAGGGGGCCCAAAACTAGGGCATGCTGAGAGAATCTGCTTGCTTGGCTGTGCCAGTAAGAAGGTCGCTTTTAACTCGGCAAACCATTCCAGGCCAAACCACAGGTTTCGAAAAGTGGATAACCCCATTTCGGTGCCTGAATAAAAGGTCGTCATTATTGTAAACGTCCCGGTCATTCAAATTCAAATTTCCACCCAACTTCAGCTCTTTTAGCAGGAAGCTGTTCATGTTTACGTCACTTTGCATTGTTACCTCTCCATTCATTCCATCAAACAAGGTTGCGTTCCCATCGACAACATAAAGGCCGTTCAGATCCAAATCCTCTTCAAATTTTACGTTTCCAAGGGTAAACCCACCCAGGTCCAGATCGTTTTCCATCAAAACGCCAAGGGGGGTCGCTCGGAACAATTTCAAGGGGCCGCTGCGGATTTTTTGAAATTCAAATCCAAGTCCGACCCCATTTTTGGATTCAAGATGACCTTTGCATTCATGTTCAAAGCAGCTTCCATGGCCATCATTCCACTGTCGACGGTCCAAAGTGTGTCAAAAACGCCCGAGTTCACAGCAGAAACGTAGCCTGAACCCCCATCAACAACGAGGTGGCCTGTGGTTGAGCCAGAAGTTGAGCCGTGCAGATCCAAATAAATGTAGTTGGGAGTGGTGTCACTCCACCGGTGGAACTGAACGAGGGTTTGGGTGTAGCTGCTGAAGGTTCGCGTGGTTTGGCTTGTGATGGAAATGACTGTGGCGCTCGCCCTCACAGACACATTTTTCATTTCCGGCGGAAAGTACTCAACCACGAATGTGTAATACCCTTTCGATAGTGGAAAGAGATTGAAACCAATCCGCGAGCGGTAATAATCGCTGCCTGCGTCTTTGGTGAGAGTGAACTCATAAGCGTTTTTGTTGACCCCGTGTGGGGAGGCGGGAAAGTTGACGATCCCATGGACAACAATGTTGTTTTCGAACGAGGAATAGTCGTCATCGTTCATGAGGTAGGCGAAGTGTTTTTTTTGCCCACCAGACTGAGAAAGGTGCGAATGATCCGCATAGCCCTTCGTTGACCGGCTTCTCGAGAGCGGTGATTTTGCGGTCCCCCTTGTTGAGATTGCCTGTCATGGCTTGACTGCCGTCCTTTTTCAGGAAGTTCTTCAAAGAATCATCCACGTATTTTTTTGACGCCGCGTCATCGATGGCGGTTGGGCCGTGGAAATCGGTGATCCTTTGCTGCCCCATGTTGAGGTTGCCATACATTGCCTGCGTCCCATCTCTGTGAAGGAAATTTCATCCAGATATTCTTTATTCGTTGCGTCACTGAGATAAAATTGAGGGGCAAGGTTCTCAATTGCATTGTTATTTGCATCGAGACTACGCTGCAAGGTATCACTTATTTTGGTTTGCAGACCCTCGTCCACATATTTATTGTTGACGGCGTTGTGAGCAGGTGTGTTGGAATCGGCGTCTTTCAGATCTTGACAGGGCTGGCTTGACAGGGCTGGCTCCGTCGCGAAGTAAACACAGGTCGATTCGCGAGTCGACATAGCTTTTGTTCGCGGCGTCGAGAATGTCTTTGGGGTAACCTATGTTGGTGATGAGATTCTCCTCCATGTCCATGTCGCCCGTCATCGGAGCACTTTCATCGAGTTGGGCAAAAGTGGCTGTAGCATAACTTTCACAGACCGCATCAAGCGGGCCGGCCGGCGGGCCCAGATTGTCGATTGGGTGCCCACCCGCGTCAAGATGGCCTGTCATTGGGGTGCTCCCGTCGATTTTCAGAAAAGCCCGTATCGATACCGCCGCCGCTCCATGTCTTCTAGAAGTTCCGGGCCGTTTGGCAAACCACCCCATGCTATATTGTTTCGTCGAAATTTTTCTTCATCAGCTTTTGCGGTTTGTCGTAGTAAAAGAAGGAAAACGTTTTGTCAGTGACGCGGTCCAGCAGGTCAGGGGGGCACGCCCAGCTCGTCGGCGATTCGTTTGTTTTCCCTCGGGAGGAAACTGAACAGGCAGAAATGGCTGCAGTTGTCCCAGATGTTTTTGGGAACCTTGTAACAGGTTTGTGTAAGATAACTGACGCTGCAGTGGCGGCCATTGATGAAATAGTTGATGATGTCGTTTTGGTTCTTTTCGCAAACCAAGTAGTCGACTCGACGATTTTTTTTGGTTTTCGGGAGGCAGCTCCTCAGGAGGAATTATTTCGTCGCCTGGAGCCTCGATGACCTCGTACCACACCTTCGGGTCGATGTTTTCTGCAAAGTCGCGCGAGAGCCTTAATACTTGTTTTGGTGGAGGTTTTTCTACTGCAACCACCGCCTCAAGGATTTTTTGGGTAGCCATAATTCACTCGCAAGGGGCACCAAGACCCCACGCAGTGCGAACAGAAATGCGGCAGCCATGGATAAGACGTTCTCTATAACCCACTTTTCTTTAATATCCTCCATCTCATACCACTGACACAACATATGGTTCCTGTTTTTAACCAACAGGCCCAACAACTACCATTACGCCGGCAAAACATGCATTTTCCACAGCTGGTGACGAGGGTGTAGCAATTTTCAAGTTCACAAAGTGGGGCACCGTCGAAAAATAGGAAGAGATCTTGGTGTACTTCACCCCACCCCGCTCTTTTATTTGTCCTGAATTTTCGCTGCAATTGTCTCCTTGAGGATATTTTCCTTCAACTCCAGTGGGAGTTGACCGATCCTTTCCACAACGTCATATAAATTTAGGAATATAATACTTATTTATAATTTCGTTTTTGTATTCTTTTCTTTTTGGGTTTTTGTTCATCAAAACTACTGGTTTCGTCCCCAGTGTGATATCGTACTTTCAAGAACTAATTTTTTCCTTTCCAACCCTCTTTCAAAATCTACCAACCTCATTGCAAACTTAATAGTTAATACCCCATCACAAAAGGAAATGTCTTGGATAATTTTCTTTTTATCGGTCTGTGAAAGTTTATTATTTCTTCATGAACTTGCGCCCCCCGGCGTCTTTTTTATCTTGAATTTTTGTTTTTATGGTTTCATGAAGAATTATTTCCTTCAACTCTGGTGGGGGTTGGTTGACTCTTTCCAAGACTCCCATATGGTAAAGGCATCATAAAAGTTTAAATTGGTTAATATTCTTGCAAGACCTTTGAAAGTTATTTGATTTTTTCTCTTTTTGTGGTTCCTTTCATATTCCACACAAGTTCGATACACAGCTTTCAAAATATGTATAGTCCAAAGTTTGTTTAATTACTTGTTTTGTTTTTCTGAAAACATCAAAGTTTGGTTTCTAACAATAAAACAAACAATCATATTTATTCAGATCTGCAAGATGAAATTCAACCCAATATTTTTGAAATTTAGGCTCAAGCTACTTCGATGGAAGCGGGTGTTCAACGGCGTATTCAAATAAACAATAAAAACATAATCCACAACGATCACATTTCTCTTTGCAGGGGCCCTTTTCACAAACTGTCACTTTGGTTTGATGTTCAAACTTTAACCCACAAAAGGGAATATTTTGGAGAAGTTCTATGTGAACTTTATCCCAACCTTTGGTTGCTCTTTTCTTTAAGAGCCAATTCATCCACACAGTTTGCACCACGAACCCAAACTGTTTCAAAATCACCATCTTCTATTGTTTTTCTGAAATCATAATGAAGTTGATGGTGAACTCCATTTTTCAAACATTTTACACATAACCCATCTTTGGGGCACTCCCCCTCACCCCATGAAAATATGTCATCGGGGTTGTGACAATCGCCACACCTGCTGACCATTCCTTCCCCCGAACCTTGACAATAGGCTCGCATTATTTACCCTGCACATTTTTCTCTCTAAAAGGGTGTGTGAAAATATTTTGTTTTATTTTTTCTACCTTTGAACTTGTTTCATGGCAAAAAACACGAACTAACCATTCAATTTTTTCTTTCAATCTGTGAATTTTACAAAAGCACGACCAAAAAAGCCCATCCAAAACACAATATTTACAACAATCCATACAAATGAGCATTTTTGTTGGAAACCCTGTTTGGTTACATAATGGTACCTCCTCAAAAAACTTTTCAAGTTCTTTGTGAACTGCCATTATATAAACCATAAAAATGCTTCAATAGGATTTGTTGTTGGATGGGTTTTTTTCTTCAATGGTTTTGAAAAATAAAGGAAAGACAAAATTCCGAAGAAGTTCAAATAACTGTTTTAAAACCCTTCCCCAACCCATTCTCTTTCGCTCATTCAATTGCCTCTGAATGAAGAAAAAAAGTATTTTTTCGCCAACTCTGGGGGAAGATGGTGAATCTGCCCCATCAGATCCATTTATAACTTCGCGCAGATTTTCAATGGACCGTTGCCCAAAACCCTTCATCGAGCAACCACTTTTTCATACACTCCTTTTCATCGGGTTTGAGGAGTTTAAAAACTTTGAAGGAAAAAGCACCACAGATGTTGTGAATATTTTTTGTGTTCTTAATAAACACCCAAGGGGAGACATCCTTTTTGCAATAAATCCCGCACATACAACATTGTTGCAAACTCCATGGAATGTTTGTCCTCCTCTTTCAACCATCTGTTCATTCTCAGAATCAACTTGCGCCTTATGGTGTGGCGTTCGTCGCCCATTGGTCTTGTCTTTCTCGTCCCTTCGTTTAATGGACCGTGTCGTAAAACCCCTCGTCGGTCAGCCACTTGTTCATGAACTCTTTTTCCTCCGCAGGGAGGAAATGAAGAACCCTGTGTGATATTAGAGCACATTCATCAATGAAATGGGTTTCCCTTGTTTTCTTTATAAACTGCCATGTCATTTTGTAACAAATCGCGCACATGGCGCATTGGTGGTTTGCCCATGGAATCCTTAAATTCCTTTCCCAACCACTTGTCTATCTCAACAATCAACGCCTGCCTCACATTGGAGCACTTCAAGTCCGCCATCGTTCCCTCACAACGCCTCTCTTTAATTGTCTGACCTTAACTGGAGCGCGCTGGGCCTGTGGATGGAAGAGGTTTACAAGTCCAGCTCTGCAATTATCGCATGTCTGATAGTGGAGCGCTTTGCCCCATCCATTGATGTCTGGGTCGCCATTCCGTATTCTTTGACAATAATATTTATCTAATCATTTAGAAATATGAAAAATGTTTTGGAAAACCAAACCCAGCAGAAAAAACACCCCAATAATAAAGCCACCCATTCCAAAAATCATCCAAAGTTTGACAATTAGAAGAAATTGTCAGGGAAAGGGCAATTAAAAAGGTACGTAAAATTGAATTACATTCATCTAACTCTTTGGATTTTCCTTTCTCACAAAGTGGAGGTGAAACTTTTGTTATCACAAGAAAAAAACCCCAACATTCGCCCACGCGAACCAACATACTCCAAACAGCTGTGAGAGCAGTCATGGAACATACCCCTCACCCACCTCTCTTTAAATGGCTGACCTTTTGAAGAACAACAACAACAAAAATATTTCATAAATACAATGAAGGAGGTCTATTGTTGGAAAGAAAAGAAACACTCCAAATGACATGAAATCAATTGAGTTTTGTGTTGGTGAATATGGAAAGGTGTTCGCCAAAGTTCGATGTGCCTCTTGTGGGAGGTTAAAATTTTGGTTTGTTTGATTTCAGGCTGCTCCTGCGAGGCACCGGCCGCTTCCCTTCCATCAATCCTACCCCATACCCCCCTCTCTCTAATAGGCCACCCCCGGTGCTTGGTTGTTTTTTATTATTGCTTGTTTTCTTTTGATTGAGGTTTAGTTTCTTATGTTTTGTTTTTTTCGCTTGCTCTTAAGTAGTAATAGGTGGAGTGATTGAATACAACCGGAGCGCTGTATCCCCTACGAGCGGAGAGAGGAGGGGTGCTGCGCGGAGGTGGCATTCAACCACTCCACCTATTACCACTACATCCATACTTTGGGTATAACATCCATAATCTGGGTATAACATCCATACCCTTGGTATAACATCCATACCTTAAGTATAACACCAATACATCCATACCGTGACTATAACATCCATACCTTGGGTATAACATCCATACCTTAAGTATAACACCCATACATCCATACCTTGGGTATTTAACCTTTGGTATGTGAAATCCAATTGAATTTAGAGAGAAAAATCGGCTCGGGAATTATAAAATTAAAGGTATAAGAAAAACAAGAGGGAAAAACTATACCATTTCATACCAAACCACCCAGTTGTTACAAACGCTGTTAAAATAGGCAATATCGCTGAAGAGCAAGTATGGAGAATATCAAGAAAATAATAAGACCATTTTTGCAAAATATGTGAATTACTGCAAAAAAGGCAAGACTGGTAGCGTACTGTATGTGAATAGAGCAGAAAAAAGCAGATTTTTACTGAACTGTATGTGAAATCACACGAAACCGAGTCGATTTCCGGCCAGAAATCGCAAGTCCCGTTTTTGACGATCAAGTTCACTTTTAAATGATCAAGTGTTTTACGTTTCCATGGCAAAGGCATGTGAGCACACCTGGCAAAACGTGGCAAATTTGACTGTTTTGACGGTTGAAATTGGAAGAAAAGGCATATAACTGAAGTTGAGATTCTCTGGAATGACTTTTTGGCATAATTTAGTAGAATACCCGACAAATTACACTTTTCGTGACCATTTACAATTCGTAGTTTTGTTGAACGAACTATAAATACAAGTTCACACGACCTTATCGTACAATTCGTGATTAAAGGGTACTCCCCTTTTGAGAGTTCTCATATTGCACTGCCTGTAGGCTCGAGCAAAATCCTACCTGTTAACCACGATATTGTACTCATGATTGTGCGATTTCTACAAAGAATTACATATAAATTACCATACGTCTTTATATTTTCACGACGGTTATTATAATTTTTACTACTGGGATAGATTTTTACAATATTCGTTCGTTCGCGATCAAAAGTACAAAGTCTTCAGTTTAAAGAATGGAGTTTTATCGTCAGAAACACGTGCTATGCAATAACGAAAAAAAATGCCAAACACTGTGTCATCACTTGGTCGCTCATTGGATACTTTTATTTTTTTTATGCAACAGGTGAGGTCATAAAATGTTAGTTGATATACTGATGCACAAAATGTGAAGTCAGTTAACAAACAAATACAGCGAAACAAACAGAAGCTAGAATGGACGACTGCGCCAAAGGAGGACGTTGTCATTAGTTACGGTAAGTAAGCAAGATGTGAGGATTAAGGACCTCATTAATTTTCGCGGTTTTATTGGCATTTCTGATAATAAAAGATTTCGTAAAGCACTTTATGACAAAAATGAGCGATAGAAAGAGTGGACGACGTTTTGATGACTCCCTGTCATCATCATCAAGTTCGAAAAATTACATGATAGAATTGATTATATATATCTAGCCGAAACCACAACAGGAAATCCTACAAGATCAGCCCATTAGAATTGTCTTGCCATTCAAAGATCAGATATCTGCGGACGCTCTACGAAAAGATCTCAGCGAACTTAATAAGAAAATTGGAAGTGATTGGCGCCCAGTGTTTAGTAGTAAAAAATCATTGATCTGTGAAGTGTGAAGAGTGGCATACGCTTCGTGAATCGCATGACATTTAGTGGATTTGCAATGTTTCATATGGTTTTTCGATCGGTACGTGTAGCTTTTAGATTAAAACGTCGGTAGTGGCCACTCATGGCATGCCGTGTGAGCCGTATGGAGCGCATCAAAGGACGGTAAAGGATGGCTTTACGCGAGATATGCCTACCGTCGAAGTACTTCAACAAATTGTCAAAAGTTACTGCTTTTATAACTTGAATGTTTTGCCCCTATCGCTGTGCCATGAATTGAACGGAAGTGAGGTATATTTTATAACAATGTAAATTAATCGAGCAATAAAGTGAAGGACATATCGAAGAAGAACCGTACCTAATTTTTGCTAAAACTGTGGGCCCCAAAATTATGTCACGAGCGAAATATGTCGCGCCTTGCACACCTTTCCGCCTGTTTCCTACATGGCAGTCCGCTCTAGTAGGTGCGGTTTTACGCAATTGTAAAATTTATTTTAGTCCCTTATGTAGGTATATATACAGGTCACTTATGTTGTATTTGTAAAATTTCCTGACGAAGTGTGCGTTAGTCACACGAAACGCGCAGGAGAAACTAAATCGTTTTACAACTCTTAGAGTTCGCAGACGTGCTGCTCACTAGTTTATTAAAAAAAAAAGTCAAACTGTTACGAGGACGCAGTGAAAACTAATGGTAATGTGGACGTTGGTTAACCTCAGGTTGCATGCTGGGGCACCCGTGGTCAAGTTTCCCTCAGTTAGTCTGTAAAATATTGCTTTGTGAGCCCTTTGTGCCTCAGAATTTCGAGTCTAATCAGTGTGATGAGAAAGTAAAGGTTTTTGTGTATGAACTCAAACTCAAACTCAAACTTTTGCGAAGACTGAGTGAACTGAATAGGCCCTCTTTTTTTCGACAGTAGCAATAACGTCAAATAAACTCTTCTCCTAGTTCCTTGTTTTTTACTATTCATTTTATAATAATGCAATTAATCGAGCAATAAAGCGAAGAACATATCGCAAAAGACGCGAAACATGTGATAAAACTTACAGCAGTTACACGAGTTACATGAAATGTCAACTCGAACTTTTTCGAGGACTCAGTGAAAACGAATGTTCATCTTAATTGTACCTGTATCAGTTGTCGCTGGACATGGGTTAACCTCAGGAGGCTGGGGCACCCATCAATGGCCAACTGTTCTTTTCCACTGAAAAATATTGCTTTGTGAGCTCTTTGCGCCTCAGAAATTCGAGTCAAATCAGTTGTCGCTGATTTCGGTAGTGGGGGCCATAACGTCATATAAACTCTTCTTCTGCTTCGGCTATTTTAGCTTCAAGTTAAATGAATTCACGTTTTCAAAACCATACGTGGTTCGTGTAAAATGATTATAACAACATTTTGTTTTCTCTTTCTGACAGTAACTTCATTTGGGTGAAATGACATTGACTAGAATTTTCGAACAGTTTATTTATCTTTTTACTTATTCGGCATTTAACGTCATTGTTATTCAATCTTTGCTTCAATACAGGCATCGAGTTTTGTCGGTTATTTCACTCATCATCACCAGGCTGCAGCGTACTCGCCACAAACAGGTCACATTTTAATTGAAGAAAAGTGTTGCTACTTTAAACTGAGCAGGAGAGTGTGGGTCAATGGAGTTTGTACAACAGACAGTAAATTTGGATGGGCCTGCGGAGTAATATTGGATTATTATGATAGCATTCTTCTCCGAAAGATCTGTTTCTGCTAACGAGAGACTTAAACCGCAAGGGTTTTTGCATTGTTTTAGTTTCTCAAATTCAATGATATACCAAGCGATAGTAATTCACGCCAGTGCGATAGTATTTCACCCCAGTTTAGTCGCGCAACATTTTTGTCTGCATGTCAAATGAAACTAAAGAATACGTGGTTTCCTTCCGTTGTTGTTGCCGTTTTCGTCCGTACGTACTCAGTAAAATTAGCTCAGACGCATTTAATTATCATGTGACCCCAAAGGCTCAAACATGTGATGTACAAGTGCTAATCTAAGAAGAACACGCATGACATGATTCATTCAACGGACCTGCCCTGCAAAATAACAAAAAGGCAGTATCATGTTTGTATGGTAACTCAAACAAATCTTTTTTAACCAGCGGATTAAAATAACACTTTTGGAAAAGAAACGTGATGGTACATGGCTTGTATGTTTTAGGCCTTGTGAATAATTAATAGTAATAAATAATAATCAAGGATGTTCTTTTCAGTTTCAAAACAACTTTAAGCCCAGGATTGATATGGAAAAATTATCTCAGCCTGGAAAGCCATAATGGACATGCTATCATTTTCATATTGCTTTTTATCAACAAGTTTAACTCGTTTTTGTCATGTGATCTCTTCGCTGTACTAGAGGCCAACGCTTGCAAAACTGTGAGAATCTGAGACAGATGTTTTCTAAATTTAAAACTACAAGACCATTTTAACTCTAATGACCCTGCAATTCCAAGACTTCACATTGGAAAGCCAAGATGTCACAATTTGCCCAAAGTTGCAAAGATGCATACAAGTTTTGCAGCCCATTCTAAACCCATCGGTATTAGGGTACCCTTCTATTTCAAACAGGAATTGTATTACAAAAAAGCATTACATGTACAGGGCAACAAAGAGGAATAAAAGGAGTAGAAAATAAATCTCACTGTTGGGGACCCTCGATATATTATGGACCCTCAACCACGATCTCCATGGTGTCCATTCACTAAGATGGCCGTGGACTGTAATATGCAGCTTAAAAGATCAGTAATGATAAAAGGCAGTACCATAATGATGCAAAGGGGAAGCACTTTAGAAGTGGTGTACTTGAGGTAAGAAATAATAACACCAGTGACATGCCATTTGTATTATTTATATTGCTGCACAGAATCAATTTCCCTGACCACTACCTGTATTAAATAACATATTTTAGCTGGTGGTCAGGGAAAATTATCGTATGGGTCTGGCCTAACATGATGCCAAGTGGCATTTTGGTTGTGTTTTCCATTTTGCTCAAAAATTACTGATCTCTCGCACATAGGCTTGTTTTCTTGTGGTAAACATTACCCACTATTTTACTGTTTCCAGAAAACACAGGCCAAAGATCGCGTTCCAGGGAGCAAAGAACTTAATTGGTTTGCTTTTTTTTTAGTTTCGAACAAAAGACAACAGAGGATGCTGATGCCCTTAACGTAGGTTAACTACTCGGTTTGGATTAAGAACATAATCACGAGCTCTATCCTGGCCAGGGCCTGTTTTTTCGTCCTATAAATCTCTAGTTCTACAAAGGAGAAAGGATAAACGTAAAAAACGAAAACAGATCAATGCCAGTACAGGGTTATGCGCGTCAGTGAAAGCATAAAGCCGAAATAACCTGTCGCTTTCGCAGGCAATTGAGCCAGGTTTTTTACTTTTCTTAGGGCATCAAAGCAAGCACCCAACTAAACAGCTTAAATCATGTGTTTATTTTTACGGTTGTTTTTAAGGTCAAATTGATTTTAAAAAACACCCAAAAAATCAAATATTTTTTCCCTTTACAAAGCCAGTTGCTGCGATTCTTTTATTTCATTCTTCCTTTCAGGTTTTTACGGTCGCTCACGCTTGTCTAGTCATGAATTCAAGCTTTCGATCAAATTTTCCCTGTTTCTAGGATAGCAGCTCAGATTCTTTCGGTGAGTCCGACAGTTAAAGGCCAGGGCAGTCGTTCTGGGGCCGATATCAGAATAATTATGTACAACTGGAGCAATTTTCTTAAAATACCTCTGTTCCAACTACGGCAGTTTTGCGACCTCCAAGCTTAACTGAAGTAACGTAACTAATAAATTGACGCCAGGTTTAAAAGAGTTGAAATAAACTTGAACTTGAGCTTTAATTTGGAATTGACGAGTTGGCTGATAGGGGTCATTTGATTTATTGTGGGCAACACGTGCATCGCTAAAAGAAAGGGTCTTTGTAATCAGAGTTTACATAATTATAATTTCCACGTTTATATAACCAAAAGAACGTAATTATGATTGGTCGAATGGCATTCGACTTTTAAATTAAAAAACAATATGAGCATAAAAAAAAAGCACTATACCCGAAACAGCAGCTGGTAATCGAACCTAGCAAAAATAACTCAGACGACGAGGAAAAATGAAATTCCAAAACTCCGAAGGTAAGTATCATGGCAACTGAGTCCCCCAAAACAGAATTGCTAACGGCGCAATTTGTGTTTATTCACGTAAACTAAAACCTTGTCAGACATTCGCTGATGACCTTCGTCATCTGTAATCTTTTTAACTGTGCCAATTCTTGCTTGGCGTTCGTTCTGAACTTATCTTCTTATCAGGATGCAGGGGCACCAGATGTTTACGTTTCGAACGCAAAATATTAGGGAGCTTTAGCAACGAGGACGGCAACGGCAACGGCAACGATTAGCAAGAACAATCGCTCTGCACGTGCGTTTTACAATTCTTCTACATTTCTTTCCCGTCCTCGGCAAAACAGCAACGTGAAATGACCACATTTTAGGTTTCTAGAGAAGGCTAGGGCATGACGGCAAATTTTTCTTTGTTTTTGCTTACTTTAACGCCGTTCGTAGTAATATAGTCCCTGAATAGTTGGCCAGACTATTCAGGGACCACACAAAGCCGTACTGTTAATTGTCATTTTATCGGTTGTCGCTGGGCGTTGGTTAACCTCAGGATGCTGGGGCACCCATCAAACCAACTGTTCCTTTCCACTGTAAAGTATTGCTTTGTGAGCCCTTTGTATCTCAGAAATTCGAGTCAAATCAGTGTGCTGAGAACAAGAGTTTTCGTGTATGAAATGTCAACTCAAACGTTTGTGAGGACTCAGTGAACTGAATTGGCCCTCTTTTTTCGGCAGTGGCAATAACGTCATATAAACTCATCTTCTAATTCCTTCTTTTTACCACTCATTTAGCTCGCTTTTAGCAGTCAAACAACTCCTCATGGATGGGATATAAAACAAGTATACGCTGGATTCGTTCAAAGAACGCACAAACAAGCAGAAGACATTGAAATTCTAAGAAATTGATTTCGATGCGGATCTTGCCTGTGCACGCTGCTTCCAGTTTTTCAACATCCAAATAACAAATCCTTCATTTCAGGACATTTTAATTCCGTTACTATGAGACGCTAAAAGATAACGACGACTACCTAGTCGAATGGATTGACAGACCAGGCTACAGGATCTGCACGTGTCACAGAGTTAGAATTGGATAATAACTGCATGAAAACGGAAAACAACAATTTAAAAGCTTATTAGCAGAGCATAGCCTTAATGAAAGATTGAACAACTCCGGGGTCGCAAGATGATCAACGTCTTTCAGTCAAAGACCACGACAACGATCTGAGAACGTTCCCTTTCAATGTTCCTGTTTCAAATAGATTTTCTACCCTCCAAGAAAACGCGCACTCTAAGATTGCAACACTCTCTGTTACCCGGCCTAATGCTACTCAAGAAACAAGCAAAACTCTGAAGTGATCATAAATCACTCTACTTTTTAACTCCACTCTAGAAACTGAGACGCCAATGATCAGTAGTGACATTCTTCTGCTCATTGACTACAATGGGAAATACATTAACACTGATAAATTTGGCAGAAACAAACAAACCCGCCAATTGTTCTGTCCCACCATCCCCTCTGTAATTGAGACACTCTACAAATCTTCCTTTGGCCAGCCAAGTCACATCGTTATTCACGTCGGCAGTAGGTGAAAATGAACGCAATTATCTCGATTCTTGTCATTACAACTTCAAGCTTATGATTCAAATCGCCTCAGAAAAGTGCCCAACCTCGAAAATACTCCGGATTTCGTCGTTGCTCAAACGCGCAGATGACTTTGATATTTACAGATCATGAGTTTATCTCAAAACGCGGTTTTCCCTGCTTGCCATTCCCTAACTACCCTGCGAGTAGAGGCCCTTCGATATTCCTAGATAAGTCTGTAGGAAGATCGAAGGGCCTCTGCTCGCAGGGTATTCCCTAATGTACACCTAGTGAAAAAAATAATATCCCAACCAATCTGCACGATAACAAGCACCTCAAACCCTGATCTACTTAGCGATAATTTAATTCACGCCAGTTCAATTGTGCTGTCACATTTTTGTCTGCATGTTAAATTAAACTAAAGTATACGTGGTTTTCTTGTTGTTGTTGCCGTTTCCGTCCGTTTTCTCTTGTTGCTGATTTTCAAAATTCACAGAAATTAGCTCAGAAGCATTTAACTATCCGTGTGACCCGTAATGCTCGCACATGTGATATGCAAGCAGTAATCTAAGCGAAGTGCAGCCTTGAGGCGGCTCGAATTTCACTTCTCAACGTGAAAGGAACCGAAAAAATTGCTATTTTCTCTAATGAGTTAGTCTTAAAACAAACGCCTCTTGTTGCGGTTTGGTACGTGTGGGTGACTGACCTTGAATGGAATG
>JAEMWC010001551.1:50000-62500 GCA_016490735.1 Pachyseris speciosa
CAGCCAAAAAATAAATCGAATATACATGTAACAAGGAAGGCTGATACTACGTGAAAAAAGTTGACTTTGCGAGACACCAACATGACCGAGACTCGATAAAGTAGGGCTGCAATCATGGACAGCTGTTTCGTCCTTATTGGGACTCATCGGCATGGTGTAGCAGATTTAAAAGACGCCAGCTCAATGCGAGCGCCAATAAATTGCACAATGAACCCGTTCACGATATCAAGTTCCGTACCTTGGACTCTCTTGCCATCCGATCCACACGTTGCCACACCACGTAGCCCGGATAGCAAGGAATCCAAGTGTCACGATGGCGTCTCGCAAAGAAAAATGTAGATTGGCCAATACCAATCTTAACAGTAAAACACATGGACAAAACCATGCTAAAAATTACACAGCATATCGGATCTATAAAGACCTACGGTCCAAAAAATACAGTGAAGTGAAAGTAATAAGCAAAGGACCACCAACGATAATGCTGTAAATAGTAGAATTTACAAGAGCTCTAATCGGCCAAAAAATAAATCGAATATACATGTAACAAGCAAGGCTGATACTACGTGAAAAAAGTTGACTTTGCGAGACACCAACATGACCGAGACTCGATAAAGTAGGGCTGCAACCATGGACAGCTGTTTCGTCCTTATTAGGATTCATCGGCATGGTGTAGCAGATTTAAAAGACGCCAGCTCAATGCGAGCGCCAATAAATTGCACAATGAACCCGTTCACGATATCAAGTTCCGTACCTTGGACTCTCTTGCCATCCGATCCACGCGTTGCCACACCACGTAGCCCGGATAGCAAGGAATCCAAGTGTCACGATGGCGTCTCGCAAAGAAAAATGTAGATTGGCCAATACCAATCTTAACATTAAAACACATGGACAAAACCATGCTAAAAATTACACAGCATATCGGATCTATAAAGACCTACGGTCCAAAAAATACAGTGAAGTGAAAGTAATAAGCAAAGGACCGCCAACGATAATGCTGTAAAACGTAGGATCTACGAGAGATCTAATCAGCCAAAAAATAAATCGAATATACATGTAACAAGCAAGGCTGATACTACGTGAAAAAAGTTGACTTTGCGAGACACCAACATGACCGAGACTCGATAAAGTAGGGCTGCAACCATGGACAGCTGTTTCGTCCTTATTGGGACTCATCGGCATGGTGTAGCAGATTTAAAAGACGCCAGCTCAATGCGAGCGCCAATAAATTGCAAAAAAGAGAAAGTAACTGCGCACTCCAGTATGCTTCTTTCGTAATTAATAACTGTTCAGTGTTTTCGGACGTGTTAGTTTGGATTTGATCGATACATTGAAATGTAAAGTCCGATAGCACGTGTGGAGTACAAGGGCTAACTAATTGAACAGGGATACTCGGCAGAATTGGTCTCACGTGAATTTTTTAGGGCAGCGAATATTCCGCGAAATGACTTACTTAAAGCCAAAGTCAAGGAGTTTAAAAAGATTTTTCCTTTTGTTCTCCCATATAATCCCAATTACCGTCTATTAATGGGTTAATCAAAAAGCATATTCATCTTTTGCTTTCATCTCCAAAACTTAGGGAGCTTTTCCCACCGAATTCTATTATTTCATCTTTTCGCAGACCCAAGAACCTCCAAGAAATGTTGGCACCTTCTAAGTGCAGTAAGAGCTCGCTTCAATCAAATACGGCATCCACAGCCGGCTGTTTCACATGTGATAAATCTAGATGCGATCTTTGCAAGAACTTCTTTGTCAACTCCCAAACTTTTGCTAGCGCACAAACTGGTAAAACCTATTTTGTTCGGCAGAAACTTTCGTGTAATTCCTCAAATGTGATTTATTTGGTTCATTGTAAGAAATGCAATCTCCAGTATGTTGGATCGACCACCACGGAATTTAAAGTTAGATTTAGAAATCACAAATCGTCCATGAGAACCAATAAGAAGACTTGCGAGGTCGCTACACACTTCAACCGAACTCCACACGTGCTATCGGACGTTACATTTCAATGTATCGATCAAATCCAAACTAACACGTCCGAAAACACTGAACAGTTATTAATTACGAAAGAAGCATACTGGAGTGCGCAGTTATTTTCCCTTTCACCTTATGGATTTAATAAAAGACAAGAATTTTATTCAAAAAACCGCACCCATTATACTTAATTTCAGCAGAGTTTGGACATTAGGATGCGATTTTCTTTAGGTGCGTATTGGTAGTGAATTTATTTATATATATATTTTAATAAGTCAGGGCGTACCGACTCATTAATTGTAATCTTTAGCACTTGTAGTTGTTTACGCGCTCAGGGGCCCTCTTTTGGGGATTCTGTTATTTTTGTGATAGCCAGGTCATTCAAAGGCTCTTTGTTGGGAAATTATTACTTATTGTTTAAGGGGGTCTTTACGGATTTTGTTATGATACTGACAGGTATGTTGATTCAGAGGCCCTCGATGGGGAACCTGTTGCGCTGCGACTATTACATAACATTTATCACCAGTTCTATTATTTTTGTTATTTCGCATCCTGTTAATTTACCGTAGTTGTTTCATACTCTTTGTACACTTATTGTTTTTCGTTTCATTTTCGTTACTACTATCATTGTCTGAGTTACGTAACTTGTATGTAATTTGTAACCATTGTTGTAAAAGCGTACTTAAGTCGTAGATTTTTAATACTCTGTTTGTAACTGACGAAGGTCGAGAGACCAAAACTTTTTTTTTTTGAACCATATATATATATATATATATATATATATATATATATATATATATATATATATATATGTACAGTAAGGTAGGGAGGGGATATATTAGCAACTGATTGCCTTAATTACTTAGGATCACCAGCCTATTCCCGTTTGGATGGCGATTCATTAGCGATTTCTGAGAAATACAAACATACAAGGTTAATTTGGGAACAGAAATCATCAACTAAGTAATTAAGTGAAAATGTGGCTCAGCCAGGAATCGAACCTGGGTCTCCAGATTACCGGTCGGATGCCTTAACCACTAGGCCACTGAACCAACCACACTGGGTTGACACATATTTTAACTGTACAACACATACACAGTGTGGCCTTATTTTTATGGTAAGGTCCTAGGAGACAATTTCACACATTTTCTGCAACCAGGATCACGTCACTACTCCCCGATCGATCAGCGATGCAAGGCCAAATCCCCCTGGAAATTATTTAAGTACAGTAAGGTAGGGAGGGGATATATTAGCAACTGATTGCCTTAATTACTTAGGATCACCAGCCTATTCCCGTTTGGATGGCGATTCATTAGCGATTTCTGAGAAATACAAACAGACAAATAATTTCCAGGGGGATTTGGCCTTGCATCGCTGATCGATCGGGGAGTAGTGACGTGATCCTGGTTGCAGAAAATGTGTGAAATTGTCTCCTAGGACCTTACCATAAAAATAAGGCCACACTGTGTATGTGTTGTACAGTTAAAATATGTGTCAACCCAGTGTGGTTGGTTCAGTGGCCTAGTGGTTAAGGCATCCGACCGGTAATCTGGAGACCCAGGTTCGATTCCTGGCTGAGCCACATTTTCACTTAATTACTTAGTTGTGTTGATTTCTGTTCCCAAATTAACCTTGTCTACATATATATATATATATATATATATATATATATATATATATATATATATATATATATATATATATAGACAAGGTTAATTTGGGAACAGAAATCATCAACTAAGTAATTAAGTGAAAATGTGGCTCAGCCAGGAATCGAACCTGGGTCTCCAGATTACCGGTCGGATGCCTTATCCACTAGGCCACTGAACCAACCACACTGGGAACACATGTTTTTACTGTACAACACATACACAGTGTGGCCCTCTGATGGTGAGGTCCGAGGAGACAATTTCACACATTTTCTGCAATTAGGATCACGTCACTTCTCCCCGATCGATCGGCGATGCACGGCCAAATCTCCCTGGAAATTAATTAAGTACAGTAAGGTAGGGAGGGGATATATTAGCAACTGATTGCCTTAATTACTTAGGATTACCAGCCTATTCCCGTTTGGATGGCGATTCATTAGGGATTTCTGAGAAATACAAACAGACAAGGTTAATTTGGGAGTAGAAATCAACACAACTAAGTAATTAAGTGAAAATGTGGCTCAGCCAGGAATCGAACCTGGGTTTCCAGATTACCGGTCGGATGCCTTAACCACAAGGTCACTGAACCAACCACACTCGGAACATATGTTTTTACCGTACAACACATACACAGTGTGGCCCTCTGATGGTAAGGTCCGAGGAGACAATTTCACACATTTTCTGCAATCAGGATCACGTCACTACTCCCCGATCGATCGGCGATGCACGGCCAAATCTCCCTGGAAATTAATTAAGTACAGTAAGGTAGGGAGGGGATATATTAGCAACTGATTGCCTTAATTACTTAGGATCACCAGCCTATTCCCGTTTGGATGGCGATTCATTAGGGATTTCTGAGAAATACAAACAGACAAGGTTAATTTGGGAACAGAAATCTATCTATCTATCTATCTATCTATCTATCTATCTATCTATCTATCTATATATATATATATATATATATATATATATATATATATATATATATATATATATGTATATATATATAGTACAGTAAGGTAGGGAGGGGATATATTAGCAACTGATTGCCTTAATTACTTAGGATCACCAGCCTATTCCCGTTTGGATGGCGATTCATTAGCGATTTCTGAGAAATACAAACAGACAAGGTTAATTTGGGAACAGAAATCATCAACTAAGTAATTAAGTGAAATTAACCTTGTCTGTATGTATAATATTCAATTATGGAGTCGGACTAGTTCAAACACATTTATTTGCTACTCCGAGTTTCATGCTTCTCAGCAATCATCAGGCAACTGGCAACAATAACGGTTACATTTAAAGATATACAAAATTTGAAAATATTGAACAATGCTTACGAGCGTGACATGCCAAGATGTAATTGGTCGACGGAAGCACTAAACGTTAAGCAAACTTAACTAAACATTAACAGAGATCAAATTATACGTTTTACGAGAAGGAGAACGGCAAAGGCGGATATAGATCTTCTCGAGAAAGCGCTCGAGATCGTAGAAGTCTCCCTCAGGTTTCAAGGCAATACCGCTTGTTGAGTATAATATTTTAATTTTCTAAATAGTAATGTCATTCGCACATGCATGTTTGCGTGAATGTGTGTTTTTGCCACGCTCCTTACTATCTCAAAATTTTGCATCACACCCCTTCTCGTCATACACTTAATTACTTTGAAAAAATCGTGAACTAAAATTTGAATTATAATACAGGAAAAAAATTTTTAATACAAATTCATGTTAATAAAAATAAAGTGTGGAACGACTCGTATGCCCGAGCTCATTGGCTCCAACGCAGGTGGTAGACCTAGATCTCCTGATCATTGTTACGGCAAGAGATCGGAGGAAGTCGGCAAGAGCGCGAGTTCAACTCTGCGTTGCATAACTTTAGTTTATGTAACAAGACAAACAACACGAAAGGAATAGGCAGTTAGGAAAGAATTTAATCGAACTTTAGGGTTCTGAAAATCCGTCTTACGAACTCAATTGGAGTTCAGATTTTTTTTTTCAATTTACAGATGTCACGTTACGTAGTTTATTCTTGGTTCAGTGTCATCAATTCGATGAAGTAAGTCTCCATGCACGAACACTAAGGTTAAGAAACAAAGAAAGTACACGGTAGGTAAAAAGAAACAACTTAGATCGGTCCTAGGTCTATAGTGCTCTTTAGAACAAAGTCATCATGAAAACCGTTACGGTTAATTGCACTGAAAGACTCGTTATTTGGTGTCTGCCTTGTTGGTGTCCGCCTTCTTCATCAGAGTGGTGGCCGTAAAAGTCAGTGTAAGAAGTACAGCACAAAAGAGAGCGGTTCAATATCCCCCAGTTTCTCCTCAGAATATTATCGAGATGAAGCTTAATTAAACGTTTATGTAATACTTGAAAATTGAAAAGTAAAACGAAAACTCTTAGAGCATTCGGAGAATTCTTGTGTTAAGGGCTGCTCTGCCCTGAAGTTGATCAAATTGTCAAAATGTACGTTTATTTGAGAGGCAAAGCAATATATCAGCTTGAAATTTTCCTTGAAGTTCATACGACATTTTATAACAGGATATTTTGGTGCCCAGTGAAACTCATCTAGAATTCTAATGACATCACATGGAAACCAACAGCTAATTTATTTTTCAATTATCCGGAAATAAATGTGCCTTGTGTATCAGGGCGTGTCCGACACTTCCTTTTGGCTGGAGATCCTCTCGCGTGGATTGCGAAGGTAAAATTAAGCTACTTCAGTCCGTGAACTACTTCAGCTTAGTAAATTCCATCATCGTTTTATCTTTTGACCTTTGGTAATTTCAACTTTTGTTGAATAATTCGAAAGTTAAGTGTTAAATCCCGATGACGTACTCTATAGGACGTGACCACTTAACGCCTAAAGAGGCATAACTGTATGCCGGTTATGTGGGGCCACGCGAAAACAAAAGGGAAGTTCCAAAGTCCACACAAAACACTTTTGCGTTTTCAGTGAAATACGGCAATATAACAAACCAAAAGATTTAAGATAGTATGCGTTTGCAGCAAAAAATAAGACAAACTAAACTAGGTACAAGAGAAAAGCCTGCCAATTGCAAAGACTAGTACTGCAACGAAAGAGATTTAAAAATCTCAAGACTACCGCCTTGATTTTCGTCAATATAATCTGGTGAAACTCCAGAGATGCGGAACAGCAAAGGGGAGGTACGTTGACCATTACATTCCCTTTATTCACAGAGGCCACATTTGGAAGTTAAGTAGTTAGTTGAAGTGAGAGTATTGATGAAATAAGGACTGTAGCTGATAAGTAATTCCCATCGATAAGCGATGAGTATCGGGTGGCTAAAAAATTGTTTGAATGGTTATTAATTAGAAAATGCAAACTTTTTAGGTATGCTGCACTTGTGGAACGATAATAATGATTATAAGCAAAAGGGTGGTCATTATAACCAACTCCTACCGCGGCAACGGCAACGAAAATGTCAGTCGAAAATATAAACTCACGGTTTTGTAACTACTTCACGATTATTCCAATCAGTTCAACTTGCGCGATGTGGGCGAAATATCCCAAGGAACTAAACTTGTAAGAACGGGTGCTGATGTTGAGATAGGAAACGGAGTTCGCTTTCCTTTTACTCATGTGTGTGTATGTAGTCATTCTTGCTATTTCCCATAATTTACCTGTTAGTAGTTCCCAGTCTTGAGATGTCGTACAACTTGTTGGAAGACAGAATAATATATCGATTTAGCCAAGCCTAAAAGCGAAGCTCCACGATTATTATTTTTTTTTACTGGTATTGAGAAACACCGCATGGCTTTCCTTGCGCCAATATTTTATGTTTAGAGCGGTCAACAGGAATTGACCACGGTTCAAAAACAAATTTAGCAATCAAAGAACGATCAAATGTTTTCATCCAACATCGTTTGACGAGCATGTCTGACGGTTTAGCCTCCTCTCACAATAGTGCATTAATTGTCTTTCCATCTTTGGTCCAAATCAAGCATGTTCATCCAAAATTTTACATTACGAGCAAATGTTTGATCGTTTAGCCACCCCAAGAAACAAATCGTACACAAACGGTAAAAAAGGAACCAAATGAGTCACTAACGTCGTAAATTTCAGCAATAGTTCGCAAAAATCATGTTTTGGACTCACTTGGTCCCGTGTTTGCAATTTGTCAAGCATTGTTTTGCGTTAAGCCGCCAAACGTTATGCTTGACAAACACGATAATGGATGAAAATGTTTGATCTTTAAGCCGGGACTTAACAAACAAATTTCGTAGTAAGTTAAGCGTAGACATAAGCTTAAATGTCGTAGTAAAGACAAAAAGGAAAACAATCTTGATAGTTTGGACAGGTAATCGCATGGGGATGAGTAAAATTAAGGATTAATATCACTTCCTCGAATTTTCAGAAAGATGCTGAAATTGCCCTGGTCGCACAAACCATAAGTGACACTAATCATTAATTTTACGAGGACTCATTGCGATTACGTGTTAATAACATAAGGGCAAACGTTTCTTTCAGTTCTTAACACTGAAGAAACAGAGACGTCGAAAAACATGTACAGTCAGCCAAGTGGAGGAAAAACACCCGTTCGCTTGCAAAACAACACACAAACAATTCTACTAGCTACTTATTTGTGTCCAAAACGAGTAGATTGTTATTTATATCCAGTCGAGACAAAAATACAAGTTTCATTCCTGAACAAAAGTAACAAAGATTAAACCAAATGCTAAACTTCAATTTATTTAAGTTACTTGTGTTGTCGAGCTTTCTACCACTTGAAAATACGCATCGATCCACTATAGTAAAAACACGCATCTACAAAATAGCAAACGGTTTGTCCAAAGAAAGAACTTCTTCCACCAAGTTTGAGCTACTCATTCCTCCCATTAATGCCGGTGAGTTGTTAAGTGAACTTTCTTGGTGAACTGCAAGATGCCGCGGTAAAGTAAACAAGCCCTTGAAGCGTTAAGTCATTTTGTTTTTCAACCACACAATCCGGGCGCCATACAAGTGGATCCAAAATTTAAGAATTTTCTGAGAAAAACCTTTCGCTCTTCCATTTTATCAGTTGAAAATTTACACCTTCCGGAGTATATTTTAAGTAGTTCTTGATTTTTATGCCTTTTACGCGAATTAAAAGACAGAAACTGAACTTCGAAGAAGTTGTTTTGCTCAAAATGAAGAAACTAACTGAATGTGAAATCTCGTTTTGGTTTGGGTGTCCCACACATGGCTTGAGCCTGCGATACAGTCAGAAACTACTACATTGTCAGCGGTCAACTTCAAAAAAAAAAAAACAGCTGACCTCGATGATGCCTTAACTTGAGTCCGCGATATGGTCACGTAATACTGGTCGGCGGATACCTTGTTTTGACAGGTGTCAATTGGTCATAACATGGCTGTCCAATATCAGAGATGTGCGCTGTAAACTAGCCTGTCAGTTGGAGTATGGCCGACATTTAACATCGCGCACATGGAAGGGAGCACGCACGGGCGTACGGGCGTACGTACGGTGACCAAAACCAAATTTTCTCGAATAGATGGGTTACCATATTTTCTTAACCATGGTGCTCTGCTAAAAATGAAAATTTGTTCGTTTGGAAAAAGAGAGGATCCTTGTGGTCCTGTAGAATGCGCACGACAGCTGAATGGTCCCGTTAATGAGCTGCTAGTCTGTTATTGAGATTGTGGTTCCAGGGAAAGTATTCAGGTTCGGACGCTTCCGGAAGCAGAGGACGTCCAACTGACAGCTTGTCATGCCGTTGGTATTCCATATGTAGCAAAGACACAATTTTTTTTTTATTTCTGGACTGAATTGCAACAGTTTTCGCTCTGAGTGACTGTTTTTGTTTTCACATCTAATAATATACATGAAAAAAATTCTCGATTCTGATTGGCTAAGAGAAATGCAGTTTTTAGGAAACACGATGCAGAAAAAAGATAATTCAGTGCAGAAAGAAGGTAATTCAGTGCAAAAAAAGTGGTAAGCAACAGACGATTCTGATTGGTTAATTAACAAACGAACTGAAATTGAGCCAATCAAACGCAGCCTTTGAATGGCGCAAAGTCTGAAGAGCTGCAAGCGACTCTGCGAGCGAAAGCAATGGCTGGCTTTTTGAGCAGGTTTTCTTTCTTCGTGACCACAATAACAGCAGAGAAGCTGCAAAACAGCTCTAAAAAGGAGAAACGGCTGCGAAAAGCAATGTATTTTAGCTGTCTGTTTGGAAACAGTGGTGTCCAGAGAAGGGAATTACCGACGTAATTGGAATTACGAGTCCGTTTAATTCAACACTACACTGGAGTGATGCCGAGATTAATAAACAAACAAGGACAAACAAGGCGAAGATAACGAACTAGAAAGCCTGAAGGTAATGATTACAGCGCTTGATAGACACTTAGCAAACAAAGTAGCCTTATAGCTATAGCCTGGAATTGTTTAGCCAGTTTTTATAGCTAAAAACGCTTTAAAAACGTTGAGAAAACTGTTGTTTTGATTCACCTTTATAGCTTCGTTGCGTTGCTTCTGCAAAGTTAAGAAGCTATCTCGCAATTTTTTCATGTATATTATTAATAAGTAATCACATGATTTTTCTCGTGCAATTTGGAATAAATAAGCACTTGTAAATTTTTTCAAAGACCACAAATTGCACGAGCCCGTAATTTTGTGAGTCTTTGAAAAAATTTACTCGTGCTTATTTACTCCAAATTGCACTCGAAATCATGTGATTACCTATACAAAAACGAATCTATTTTGGCTTTAGGCTGAAAAAAATTTACATAGTGGCATAAGTTTCACACTAATTATAATATGCAAATTTTGTGATAGTGTGCCTCAAAACGGGTCTTCAAAGCACGCAGACGTTAAATGGGCCAATTTTTTCACGATTGATTTTCATTTTAATAAGATTAAGGTATCTTTTTAGTATAAAGACTAGCGATAAAAAACGACGTTTCGATCTCCCTGAGATCATTTTCAAGTTGAATAAAAAGCGAATGAAATATACATATCTAAGTACAAATCAGGGCGTGAGAATGTCCAATGATAAAATATGTAAATACAAGCGCTAAAATGTAAGGGTAAAATAATTAAAACTATATAAATAATTTTGCACGGATTGAATCTTTGGCACTTTCTCGAGATCTTAAAATCACGATAAATATCACTTGGGACTGTTCCATGTTGTTCTTTAATGTGATTCCCAATTGAAGACGATCCTTTGTGTTCCTCAACGCGCTGATAGGGGTGTCGGCACGTATACCGGACATGGTTTGCATCGCACAAACCATACTTATAGTAGTACACAACGCGTTGCTGGTTAATGATAGACGGCTTCTTTTCATTTGGTTTGATCTCGTGTCCGATCTTTCTACTTGTATACACGGGGCGAATATCCATTCCAATTTTGCGGTCTAGCTCCCCAAGTTGCCTTCGCGTGGAATTGGCCTATCTCTGATTCTTGAATGGTAACACTATTCTGACAGGCGCTTAGTTTACGTTACATTACCAGAAACTTTCTTGGTGACAAAATGTCTGATAGTCAATCGCAGCAGTTGGGCTGGATACTGAAGTCGGGAGAATGTCTGTGAGACGATCACATTCCAGGTGGAACAGTTGCCAGGAAGATGACAGTTTAAAGGCACGATCCAGCATTGTTGTTAGCAACGACGTCTTGTATCTGACATCGACGAGGGCCTAAAATAGGGTTTCCCAATCCTGCTTCCCGCCTCTATTTTTTCTTTGATCCCGCCATCCCGCTTGCTTCGGACATGTCATCCCGATCCCGCTTTAAAAATTCTTTTTTTGCATGACAAGTCTCAGCTGTTTTTTTTTTTTTTTTCGGATGAGACGCGGTTTTCGCGGGTTATGGTTAGGGTTTGCATCACAAATCGGTCTTTGTTCACGGTAATCAGCGGCAGTTAGTTTAGTTTGGTAAATGTTTCCTCTTTTGGGTAAGGGTAAGTGACCAAACAAACGTTTTCTTTCTCGGAGAACAGCACATGGATCATGACGAAGGCCTTCCTTCACACCAAACTGAATAGTTGTCGACACAAACAAGCATAATGGGAAACAGAATCTAAGCCAAGATTTATTCAGATATGTCGTTCTTACATAAGACCCTCTAGCCATGTATGTTAACTGGTGGAGCGAATAAATATTTACAACCTCAGCTGTTAACAGTCGAAACGTACACATTGTCGTAAACAGTTTCTATGAAACAGCTTAACTATTATACTAGCTCAGTACTGTTCAACCAGTTCGTGAAACCTGCACAAGTGAGAACAATGCAACGAGTCGGGTCAAAAAATTAAACGCGTCTTAAACCTCACTGGGCGGCCAAACCGCGATGTCACGCCCACCAAAAAGTCGATGTCTCGACTTAGTTGAACTAGGTTGTCACTTTCTTCTTCGGGAAGATTTTCTTCAGGCTCTTCTTCGTCACTGCTTGAGTCATACTCGCTTCGTTCATCTGACTCTGTACTGTCAGGTTCAGCAGGGTCAGGGGTGCTGGAGTCTCCAGCGTTGCCGTTTGAGTCAGCGTTTGTGACTGACTCTGCCGTGGAAGAATCTGAAGTGAGGATGATCTTGTAACTCACCGGCACCTCCTTCTGGTAAAGATAGTCCGGCAGTGTACCAGCTCTAGCAGTTGTTGTTTCTTGCCTTAAGCTTCTCTGTCGTACAGAAGCTTCATACGCCTTAGTCCACTCTTGCATCATCGCAATTTCTCCCTTAGTAGCTCTACCTACAGGAGGTTGTTCCATCCGAGTGATGTCGAAGAGGCCGAGTGACCGTTCAGGTAGCGGGTACCATGATCCTCGACTTGTATAATAATGCGCCTACCAAGTTGTTCGTTTTAGAACCTCTTTAGCCGTTTTCCCAAAGTCTCCAGCATACTGTAATACTGTGCT
>JAEMWC010001551.1:70000-105000 GCA_016490735.1 Pachyseris speciosa
TACCCTCGGTTCGTATCGTGTCGATAGGATTATAAATCTGCCGATGAAAAGGCGTTTACTGCGTGTAAAAGATCTCAGGCCAGTTACCCGTTTTGTGTCTACTGCACTTGTGCAGGTAGACACTTTGCTGGCACAAGCTATTAGCGTTAACTTCGGCAGACAATCGTAGCCAATCAAACCTGAAGAGAAATTCGACTCCTCTCGGCATTCTGCCATCCAATCACAAACTGTTTAAAAGTGAGCACGACGGATGACGATCGACTGCAGATAACTCCGGCTTTAATCAGTTGGCACACTTCGCTTCCGAGAATAGACAAGTTGGCACTTACATTCCGACACAGTTTTTACCCTGCGCTAAGCCTTCTTCTTAGTGTTTCCACCGTTTTGTTCAACGCAAACGACTGCAAAGGACAAAATCTTCTTACAACATGTAGCCCCTGTGCGTGTAGGAACTCACATTGTCAATTATTCTGTTTTCAATTAAGCTTATTGAATTATTTCTGTTTTGAATTCTCATCTGAACCTTTTTCGTATTTTCACGAACCAAATGACGTCTTACAAAAATTTGCCAGACATGTTTCATAATCGTTTTATTTGTTCTGATGAAAAGAAAAGTGTACTTTTAAGTTTCATTGTTTTGCATTTCTGTAGTACGCCTCACTGTTTTGATACAAATTTGCATAGTGTTAAAATTGACCTAACAAGATTACGGACACGATGTTGGGCTCAAATAACGCATTATGTGTACCGAATACGCTCTTCATCAGCGACTTTGAGGATTTGAGAGATCAATCTCCTCAAGTAAATCATAAGATGGGTATAAGTTTTGTTTGCCTGTAAGTTGAATGGTTGAATGGTTTGATTCACATTAATTTTTCAAAATACCTTTGGCCTGTTTGCTGACAAAATCGTCTTTCGGCGTGCAGGAACTCACGTGTCAATTATTCTGGCCGGCACTAGAGAATTCTTATCTGAAGGTTTTCCGTATTTTCACGAACCGTTTGATGTCTTGCAAAATTTGCCAGACATGCTTCGTAATCTTTGTATTGTTTCTGATGAAAAGAAGACTGTAATTTTAAGTTTCACTTTATTGCATTTCGTACGTAGTCAGACTGCTGACCCGGACTGCGAACCCGGATTGCGGACTGGGTGTAAAACGTTGACTGAGTATAAAATTCGGACTGAAGGCTGTGGACTAGGTACAAAACGCGGAATGAGTACAAAACACTGTACAAAAGGCGGGTCTGGACAAAACATGGCCTAGGCCGTAATGTAGGCCATGGCCTACCCTATGGCCCACCCTGTGGCCTACCGGTGGTCATTTTTTTTAACTCGGTTCAGCATTGCTGGAAACCTGTGTAAACAACTTTCTCCGTCAATCTGTTATACCTACGACTCTCTTCTGTTCTCTCGGTAGCGTTTCGTTCAAATTTTCTACGCAGACTCTTAATAGAACTGAATTCGCAATATTTTATACCTTTAATTCTTTTTAATCTAAGTGTTTTCCAAAAGTCCAAGACAATCACTTCTCCTGAGGTATGTAAATTTTGGGAAAACTTCAACCAAGCACTGTTCGTCGTTACCACGGTAACATGCACGTGCATTTGATTGTATTGATTCTGTTCCAAATTATATTTTCCTGTCGCAATTTCCAAAATGTTCTTTGAAGGAAAAGATTGAGAGGAGAAAAATTAAAACCTTGGAGGTGAACTTACTTTCTATTTTTGTTTCAAAAGTATATAAGAATAAACACCTGATGTGCTCTGACCACCAGGCGTAACGCAGCGTAACGCAAATGCGTTGACAAGAATTAATTGTAATTTATAAAGTTTACATTGTTGACGGTTCCAACGACGGGAATACATGAAGCCTTCAGTATTAAAATAATTACGTTTCATATCGTGAAGGCTATGGGTAGGTGTATTACAGGGGCTGTACATGCTTGGATGCTAGATTATTTCACGCTGGTTTGGATTCTTTAGTCATCGCGGGTTCACGCAAGTTACAGAAACTGGGACCCAAATCACTGGCTGATCTGCACGGAATAGGACCATTAGCGTGCAGACATTTGCGGGAGCACCTTTATATAACAATTGCCAAGGTTACGATAGCTGCCCGAAAGTTGTGTTTACACAGTATTCTAGTTTTCCTGATTCCAATCTACCTCAAGTCTGTTTAAGACTGAAAAATTTGACCAAAACACCGCCAAGAGAACAGAAGAGAGTCCTAGGTATAACAGATTGATGGAGAACGTTGTTTACACAGGCTGAACCGAGTTTAAAACAAAATGACTACCGGTAGGCCATAGGGTGGGTCTACACCACGGCCTAGGCCACGTTTTCTCCACACCCGCCTTTTGCACAAAGTATCTTGTTTATATTTTCGGACCGGATACCCCTGGGAGAAGACAACAGTACTCAGTGTAAAAATTCGTGCAACGTTCATTCAACTCCCTTTTTGTGTTCGTTTTTTTTTTTCTGTTATTTTCGCGTTCTTCAAATTATTGTTGGCTTGTGTCGAATAAAAATTCAACGTGATTCCGTTTCATCTCAGTTCATTTTACGTTCTTCATCGTTGCCTCCGTGAAGTCTCGATCTGTCCATAACTTGTTCACGTTTCGTCAATTAAGACATTTCTTTTACCTTATTTAATATTATTTTCGAATCTTTCCTGTTGTTGATTACTACCAAGTCTAAAATATGTGCCATGTGTTTGTACAAAAGTCACCCTTGGGTGCCTCTTTTCTGCTGTTCGGCAGTGGGAGGTGTTAACGCCAAGTGAAGTGCCGTGAAGTCTCGATCTGTCCATAACTTGTTCACGTTTCGTCAATTAAGACATTTCTTTTACCTTATTTAATATTATTTTCGAATCTTTCCTGTTGTTGATTACTACCAAGTCTAAAATATGTGCCATGTGTTTGTACAAAAGTCACCCTTGGGCGCCTCTTTTCTGCTGTTCGGCAGTGGGAGGTGTTAACGCCAAGTGATGTGTCCCGGATTTTAAAAAAAAGAACGAAATCAAAAGTGCACTTAGCTAAACCCGAGTTTTCTCCGCCTCACAAGAACGTTTCCAAATAAAATTGAATTAAAATGTTGATACCTGCACGGAGACCATCTGCAGGTGAAGAAACCATAGATACATTTAATTGGCTGTATTTACTTTGAAAAGGTGGACATATGATGGCTTTCAGACGACCCATTGTTCAAGCAGCTCCCTTAAGTTACTTGTCAGGTGTCCTATTAAGAAAGATGCTTGAAGAAGGACAAAGAATGCTACAGAGTTTTGAATTTCAAACTTTGACGAGATTTTCCTAGATTTTTATTCCCGCTTTTCTGGTATATAAATTTGTCTTGTGCCGGTGTTATGGATCTATGTATTCCTAAGAGCCTCTGCTAATCCCGGGAACCTTGTAAGAGGCTCTATGCGCAAGTTGGCGCTGAACAATGAAGATGAGATATATATTCACCTCAAGCAGACCATAATTCCGATACTGATGGTTGTGAGAAACATTACGTGTAATTGTTTGCTTTCCAATTGTTACTATTTCATCGTTATAGGCTCTAGCTGACAACAGCGACACGGAAACTGCGATGAGATCATCTACTGGGTCAGTGAAAGACCAATGAACAAAACAACCTCTCAAAATGGTGGTTGTAGTCCTCCACTGTACGATCAGAGACTCAACCGAAGCATGCCAAATAACCCAAGCCACGACTCACCAAATGAAAGTGGTCTCACCGACTCAGCCAAACAGTTGCATGCAGATCATATACCTGTATCTAAGCACAAAATTCGAGAGATTGAGGTATTTCAAAGAAGAGAAGTTCTTTTGAAACTGTTACAACCTCCTGCACCAAATATGCATTCCAAGGGTCATTCGCTTCCACATCGAGAAGAAGCAAAGACATGTATCGCGTCAGATGTGTGTGGGTCGTACTGTTCACGGTGCGCGGGCCTTCAAACTTCTCACAACCAGGGTGCCTCAAACGGAGGAACAAGTGGAGAGTGGGATCTAAGGCATTTTAACAAGGAAACCTGTGAAAAAAGACTACATCGAGAGCCACCAACTGTTGTGAATTTACCGTGTAACGAAGAGGATCTTCCAAGAAAAGGCAAAGCAAGCGTATTATCTCCCACCCCCGTCGGCTGTCGATCCTGTGAATTTCGAGAGCAGCAATTTTACCATAAGGAGTTACACTCACCAAAGGGCCGCTGCCAGCATGTTCTGACAGACTACCAACAACATTCAAGTGGGAACAACAGTTCTCGGGAAGATATTTATCTCAACGATCCTGCCTCGCCTCTGACACACCCTTGGAGGCAAATTCGGAGAAAAAAGACCGGTACAATTAGCCAGAGAACCACCCAACAAAGATTTCCGTAATTTCGAATACCTATACTCAACCGACTGGCGTTATAACAGGAATATCTCACGGATCTGTCCGGTACCACTCTCAAGGCAAAACCTGTCACATGAACACCCAGGTACGGTGACGGAAAGTACTGACGATGCATATCACGTCCGAGCAGTGAGAATTGTCCACGATCCAGACGAAAGATTCCGTATGACTTCTTCCTCCGTCCAACACGACAAAGAGAGTGGACCGTCCCATTTCATGCACAAGAGTTATGGCTGTGGTGCGCCCTTTCCCTCGGACAAATCGCTGCAAGATAAACACCGCGAGGTAAGAGAAGATGACAAAACGTGAAACATAAAAGACAGACTTTGGATGTTGTCCTTCAGTAGCATTTTGATTCTAAAATACTAAAAATCCGAGCTTTCGCCGATCAACGGCATCGTCAGGGACATATAAGATAAAATATTCCGCGAGGGCCGAATAAGAGGGAAAAAGGTGTCATTGTACAAGGTGTGTGATAAAATAAAACAATAAGTTGAACAATCGCCACTAGCTCATTGCCATCGATTCTTCAACTTATTGTTTTATTTTATGACACTCCTTGTACAGTGACACCTTTTTCCCTCTTATTCGGCCCTCGAGGAATATTTTATTTTATCTGTCCCTGACGATACCGTTGAGCGGCGAAAGCTCGGACGTTTAGTATTTTAGCGTTTTTTACAGTAGTTTAAGGCCACATTTGTATTTTAATATTTTTAATAAAAGACAGAGTAACAACCTTGAAAGCCAGAGAAGTAGGCGACGATACGCAAAATATATGCGAAATATGGCCGGGATTCCATTTGCTGTAATATAGTTAACAAAGAATCGTTTTTCTATCCACGTCTCCCAGGCTCAAACTCGAAATATCTGATCTGGAGAAATTCCTGGCCATCGTCCCTTATGACAGCCACCTAAGAAAACGAAAAATGAAGCAACCTTAACGAATCTTATCTGAATTTTAACGAATTATTAAAATTGTCCTTTCTCTTCTAAGGAAAGGACCGTGAGTCGAAAGAGAGCTGCTGGTGAAAATAACGCCCTTCCTCGTAAGTTTATTGCTACTTTATATTAAGAATCCCGAACATAGAATTAACTCTGTGACACAGAATTCAAGCAATTTGTTGAGGAACAGGTGATGAGCAGAGTCTCACCCTAAGCTAAATGTTAAAATAGGCCATGCAACTTTTTAACCCTTTTGAGCGAAATACACCCGGATTATAAGTGGTCAATCAACATTAAACAATCTATACAACAAAAAAGCCACAAAATTCAGTTTATTATGGTAGACATCGTAGAACCGTCTGCCATTCATTCGTTTTTTCATTTGTCAAATTAATAAGTAATACGAAAAACTTAAGTTCTGTATCTCCCCACGTTGGTGTGTTTTACCACGCTGCACAATACAGAAGAATTTTAAATCATTGACTACTCATTGGGACCAGCGTGTGCTTTTAGGTCCAAGACTACCTTTTTTCGTATTTTCAGATTGGCCAGACCAGAGTTTTAAAAGGACAGACAGAGAAATGGACGAATGCACTCCAAGAATTGTACATTGTTACAGTTTATCTCAACCCTTCAGCTTCAGCTTCAGTTTATCTCAACCCTTCGGCTTCAGTGCTGATTCTCACATCAATACTATGACCACCAACAGCACAAACAGCGTCATCAGCAAAGGAAATACACAGTTTTTAGAAAGACACAATAATGGCATTAACCATCAACCTACTCTGAAGAGCCACAAATCAGCCAGCGGTCTTCAAGATAGAGGAGAAGTTTTGTATGAGTCATCTCTTCCCTATCCAAGACGTGACACAAGCGTCTATAACCACAATTTCTTTATGCAACCAAAATATGTAATAAACGACGCATCCGATGTTGCTATTGATGAAGGCGACAGTCAAAACCATGCTATCTTGGTGTTAGCACCAGGCCATCAGCATGAAAAGTTCATCCCTCTAGTGAATTGTTGTGATATTAGCTTTCCGTCCAGCGCGCATGCAAATGGATGCCAGACAAATTGTAGCCAGTCAAGTCGGAGTCCTTTATCTCATAACAAGGGATGGCCTGAACCACAACATAACCCAGAGCGTGATTCACACTCGAAGCTTATGAATATCCCCAATGGCTTCCACAGAAGGCCTCCTGCAGCGGATGGGCACAAACATGGAGAGTTTGGGCGTGTGATCTCGAGTGGCTGGCCTGACACATCATACATAAGACCTACCGTAGAAATTCAAGACGCTTCCGAGGAGCGAAGAATTCTAGTGGGAAAATTTTATCACAATATTCCAGGCCCTTTAGAGGTTGCTGAATCTAAAAATAACTCCAACATGTTATATACTGGTGCGAGAGAAATGATCCAAGACGACCATCCACGCAACCATTTTGCAAGAGCTGACGTGTATCAAACCCCAGCCTGCCCTTTCCCAGATGGCCCTTTCCAAATTCAAGTTTATGAGCAAGATGCTGCTGTTGGAAGGGGCCAAGATAATGAACTCGTTCAATGCGAAAGAAATCTTTCGCAAGAGGGCTCAAACGATCGATACCATCATCAAACGGACTCATCCAGTTCTCAATATAATTCAGTGTCCAAAGAGGTATGCTGTGAAATAGCCGAAGATATGGAAGTTCTTAATAAGACGAAAGAGATGCGACCTCGCAAAGATTTTCAGGATACCGTCCACGCGCAATATGACTCAAGTAGAAGATGCCACTTCGAGAACGCCTCACCAAGGCCCCGTATTTTCAGGAGAGCAATTCCTTCAGTGGATCCCCCACAATGGCATAACTCATCTGAAGGTAGAAGAAGCGCTGAAAGATATGACCAGTGCATGGCAAGTTACCGTCTTCATAATGTTCCAACGTCTGGAGATAATGACTGTATTCACCGCCCTACAAATCACATAATAGGTGATTATCAAATTTGTTCGCGTTTGCAGTCTAAACCATCAAGAAAGAGTTTTGAAAAATCATGTGGAAAGACGCATCTGGACAACTTAAGCCCAGAGCTCGAGTGGGATGCAGCCAAAAAACACTGTCATGGCCCTCATTGGATGTCACCTCGTGAAAAACATCTTAAATTCTTTTGAGAAAGAAAGGCAAAGTTATGACAATGAATATGTAAGTTGCCCGTTGGAGTTCCCAGGTCCTTCACAACAGGACACGCTCACGAAGAACATATCCACTTTTCTAAATGAAATGAACTCCGAGTCATGGCAATCGTGGAATGGTTCTGTGGAGCGTCATGAAGATGAACTGAGCTACCACATGATGCAAGCAAAAGACAAACCTTCTGCCAAGAATTCAAAATCACCTCCATCGTCACTATCCGAAGAAACCAGAAATATTTCCAGCACTTTTATTGACGACAGTGAGGAATCAAGGGAGATGCAAGGAAGCAACGGCCAAGTCAGTCCGACCTTGCCGATCACTCGATTAACGACAGCGTCCCAAAAGGATTGACTAAAGAGCAAAATGTGACCTTTGCAGAAATCCGCAACCCTTTTCTCCAGACAGAAGAAATTCGCACTGACTACATAAATCCAACTAGGAAGGAGCGGAGATTTGTTTGCCGGTATTGCTGCAAGAAATTCGCCCACTTCTCTACGCTTCAAAATCACCTCCGGACACACACAGGCGACAAGCCCTTCCAGTGCAAGTTTTGCAATCGCAGATTTGCTCAATCAGGAGTCCTGAAGGCACATCTACGTACCCACACTGGTGATAAGCCTTTTGTCTGTATGTATTGTCGAAAAACGTTTTCTCAAAGCACGACCCTAACAAACCATCTCAGAATTCACACTGGACAAAAGCCATACGTCTGCACTTTCTGTAGTAAATCCTTCTCCCAGCCTTCAACGCTAAAAAAACACGAACTTTGTCATACCAAAGAGCGGCCATATCCATGCAAGTTCTGTGAGAAAACGTTTGCTCAGCAGTCGACGTTAACCAGTCATTTGTTTACCCACACTGGTCAAAGGCCCTATAAGTGTCATTTCTGCGAGAAGAGCTTCGCCCAGTTGAGTACCCTGGATAGACATCTGCGGCTTCATTCTACCGTAAGTCTCAAGCCTCATCAGTGTCAGTACTGCTCTAAGAGTTTCAGCTACTTCTCCAATCTAGCTTCTCATATGCAGGTACACCAAGACGAACAGTCTCTAAGTTTACAATAGATGCACCTACAAGTCGTTTCGCCCGCACTCAGTGAATTTTGCCCAAAAGTTTAAGTCAGAACTGAACACACTCATGCAATTAAACATGGAAGAGATTTGAAGAACTAAAGAAAAACAAAATTAGAGCGTTGAACGGCCGCTGATACCGGGGATTGTTTTATGTCACCAGAACGTGCTTGTATGTGTGCCAGTTCTTGGCCTCTTCCAGTTCAAGTATATTCATTAAGCTTAATCTATTTATCTGTTGCGCCTAGTATACTAAGCTGTAATTACACTTTCGCCCTCTGGCCCTCGACATTTTTAGATGAGACAAGGAAAATCACTTCTTATTAGTTCTAACAATGTTGGACTCAGCACCGTTAACATTGTGTTGGGTGTTGCTGGCAGATGTTGGCGGTTGAAACAACAGCATCCAACAACTGCCAATAACATCCAACACCCAACACGGTGTTAAAATTAAACGCACCTACATGGGGTTAACAAGTGCTAGAGGCCTTCCAAGGGGTGGTCTGGTGTCGCTTTGTCGCTCTGTCTCTCGCTTGTTCCGTTAGGGACAAACGTCACTATCGCAAAGAAAACAAAGAGACATGGAATGTGAGTTGTCCCCGTTGCAAATTTCCTACAATTTCTGCCAAATTCTGTCGGTTGTCCGCGTTTTGGGAGACGATTGTCGCTTGTGTTCGGAGCCATATCGCTTGTCGCCTTTACCCCTCGGTGGGGGCTTCGTAGGTTTATCGGCGACCGCCAAAAATGTACCCTGATAGGATCGAAGGTCGCGGCAAGACCCTCCGCCTGTACAATGCAAGAAATTCCTCAATCACAAATTCCAAACCCAAGGGGACCAGTAGGACAAGAAATTAAAAAGCTAAAATTGCAGCCCCCGATATTATTACGATAAGATTGATCGACACTAAGAATAAATATTTCATATTCCATGGAGAGTCAACCTCTACAGGGTTCATTTAATTTGCATCAATTTTGTCTGTAAACGTTTCCAAAATCGTTTAGGATGCAAGTGAAACTATTCGCCAAGCGTAAGTTTACGCAGAAAGTTGTAAATTGCTGTGGCTGTTGGGAATATGCTAAAGATACAATTGTCTCGGCCAAAACATTTACATAGTTCCCTAGTTTTATGTTTGCCATCAAATTCAAAAGCAATTACGTTTACAGAAATTAACAATTTAACATTTTTGCAAGTCTACAATATGCAGCTCCACACGTTTGTAGGATAGATTTTAGTACTGAAGTCAATTTCTACACTTATATGCATAGGAGAGAAGGATAAAATAGAGATTCATACAGAAGATATATATCAGCGCATTGAAATTCGAGCGAACAGTAGCTAAAGCTTGGTTGGCACAAGCGCAAGCATAAGAAGCTTATGCCAAGTGAAAACGACACTACGCAAGCATAAGCGCAAGCACAAGGAAAAGGAAAAATTTTAATCCTTGCGCTTGTGCTTGCGCTTATGCTTATGCTTACGTTAAGCCCGTTTTCACGGTGAAATAAGCGCTCTTGTACTTGTGCTTATGCTTGCGCTTGTGCTTGCGTCGCTAGTGAAGATCAGGCTTTAGAGTTAGCGCCTCCAAAATTAGCTGCGAGAGGAACCCTATAAATAGGAGCCAATCAATAACATTCGCTAAAGTTATCGTTCTAAACGTTTTGTAGTTTACAGTTTACATACGTTCCTTGGTGGCAGTTGATGTCATCATTTTGAAGGAACAAGTGCATTTTTAATTGTCCGCAAATGCTCGTTAAAAATATCTGAATAGTTAGTGTTTTGGTTCATCAAAAGATAAAAATTATCATTTTGCACATTTATAAACCCTTCTTCCGGAAACGAGGAAAGATTGTCGCGGCGATAAAAAATCTATAAATGTCGTGTCTCACTGGCCTTTAGCTCTTGCTATCGACTTGAGACTTTTTTTTTTACAACAACAATGTTTAACAGATACAAAGTAGGCTAGTCGAGTCGGGTGGGTGAAAAGGGTGTTAAGAACACAGAAGGAAAATAACACAAATTACAAAACTTAATTATGAAGACTACGAGAACACTATAAAAAGAAACTAAAAAAACATATTCGCTGAAGTGATCATAAACAGCGATTTGTGGAGAAACGCTGTTCTCACTGGCCCTTAGCTCTCGCCACCGGCTCGAGAACAAGCGTTTAGAATCAATCCAATCTGCTCGTTGGGTTGCAATACAGGGAAAATTTAATTCAAATCAGTTCAGGTTAACCTACAAATAAGTAAACACATAATTGCCTTCTTTTTCCCTAACTTTAGAGGAAAAAAGGCAAATCGTGTTATAAATGCTTGTAACTCATGCCAACGGTAAGATATTTTTTGGTAAACATTTTTCCCGCGGAAATCTTTGCTCGTTTGCGGAAGCCTTCTGTTGTTATTTGTGGGGCTCCATCTAGAAGAATGCATTTGTATTCAATTTTGTTTAAAAGCGCATTTCTTTTGTCAGCCATCACACCTAAAAAGTATCAACTGAACAAAAGGCGATCGAAATTGACAGCAGAAACCTACTCAATTTGAATATGTTTGAACACGTGGATTGATGCGGCACTGGAGATGGACAAGCAGACTCTAGGTACAAACTTGTTGATTGTCGCCCAAAAAATCATCCACATAAGAACTGCTGCTGCAAGATATGCTTTTCCATAACTTGTTAGCGCGGTCATGATACATCTTTGCTCTAAAAGGCTGGAGAAACGATAAAAATGTACCCGTGTAGATGGGGCCACAAAAATGACAACAGTAATTTGGTATTTGAACCCCGGAAATCTACTAGGCGTTGCCGAAGATTTAGTGACATTCGTGGACGAATTAAAACTCCGCGTACAGCTTGGCGGTGGAGTAAAGCTTCAAGCCTGCGCGACAAGGCTGTAAGGTGTATGAACGAATTTTCCAAAATCTGATTTGTCTGCATCTCTCGGGCAAAGAAAATACATAGATATACTTTTTGCAGTTTTTCTTTCCGATGCTTTCATAAGCATGAACGGAACACACAGGCCCGGTTACCTTTCGGCCTTGTCGCGAAATTTTACGATTTATTCCATAAAGGTTTATTGACACAGCTGTATTAAGAAAAGTCTCGATTTGGACTATAAAATATTAATCAAAAGATCTAGAAATAGTAACTATTTTAGATATTAGAGTAGTATTTTAACTCGAAAAAATTGTATCTAGTTGTATTGCTATTTCTCATGTGGAGATGCTTCATCATGAAAGCTGTTTGCATTTGTATAGTAAGGGGCTGTTTACATGAGAAAACTCGCACCGACGCTAGTTTCATACCGGGGTGAGGTTCATACCGGGGCGGCTTTTGCCCATGCGCGATTTCAGTCCGGTTCCCTCTCGCAGCTCTGTATTCTTTACATGATACTACCGAAAAGTGTCATGTCGCACCGATGCGAGCTCACCCCGGCTCCTGCACCGGAGCGAGAATTTTCGTTCCAAAATATCGCGACGGTATCATGTAAACGAATACAGAGCTGCAGGAGGGAACCGGAGTGAACTCGCGCCAGGGCGAAAGTCGCCCCGGTATCATGTAAACAACCCCTATCTTAAAAAAAAACAAAACAAAAAAACAAACAAAAAAAGCATTTTCGTACCTTGGAGCCTCGCTCCCAATTGACGTGCGCTCTGGAAACGAGCGGCCCTCGGAAAGTTCTGATTATTGCGCATGTTGCAAGCTTCATGGTATGAAAAGAATAAAATATACCATTTTGCAAATGATCAGTTCCTGGTGAATTGTGGGTAGATCCAGTACTTTGTGAGGGCGAACGGCCATTTTAGGACGTTATTTGAAATTGTTATTTTGACCGTTTGCCCCCACAAAGGACTGGATCTAACGACAATTCACTAGGAACTGATCATTAGCAAAATGGTGTATGTAGCGCTAGATTGAACGTGTTCCGTTTAAATATCAAAGGATATTTATTTAACAAATAAATGGGCTTATGCATCTTGGGAACAATGAATCTATTCAGCCTTCTGGTCAGGTGATTGAACATGATCTTGCAACCGCGACTTTACTCCCTTATATAAAGCCGTGAAGAACTATATTCATCCTCTCTTTGGCTCGAAACAATCAAGTTCTGTAATCAATATTTGCACAGATAAGTACCATACACTTTTTCTGACTACTCTCTATTTATGATGGCCTCACCCAGTGGTGCGACAAACACTCTTCGGGTTCTCATTCTGGGTCATTCCTTAGTAAGGAGACTAGAAACAATTATCAAGCTAAAATCAGGAGACGGAACCTTCGCTTTGAATTTTGATTTGGCACAACGAAGCTTTGTGTCAGTGCTGGGAATGGAAGGACGCACTGTAGACAAAATACGGCATGACCTTCAAACCATGTGCAATTATGCTCCTGACGTAGTGGTCCTCGAATTAGGCTCTAATGGTTTGTGTGAAGAAGACAACCATGAACAAACGGTAGCTTTAGCTATGGAGGCACTAGTGGAAATGGTGTACGCTGTCGTGAACGTCCAGTTCGTCACGGTCTGCGCAGTTACTGCGCGAGCGAAACCGCGTTTTGCACATTACAATGAACGAGTTAGTAAATTGAACAATGCACTCACGAAAGCATTCGCCAACGCCCCGTTTGCGAGATTATGGCGCCATCGCGGACTTTTTCACCCATCAGTGAACATTTTTCTGCTTGATGGAATTCACTTACACGACCTGGAGAACAAGGCCTTTTATCGTAGTTATCGGGGAGCAATTCTGCTTGCCCTGCAACAACTCTAAGAGCTTCGTCAGCATGCATTCTGTTTCCTTGTATATTATTATATATTCACATCCCTGTGGAGGTATTCCCCTCCCCTCCCCCCCCCCCCCCCCTTTTTGAGTCGAGCCTTCGAGATACAACGAACGGAAATAGCCGGAAGGTTTCACAATTGTTCGTTCCCGCGATAAGGCTAAATAAACCACATGTTCTTTCTCATCTCCCAGCACAGGGAGCCTCTTTTCCACACGTTTCAATCACCCCGATATCTAATCAGCGAGAAAGTTGCTGATTGGTAGCCGTGTACTACAACTTATCACAGACGTCTTCCTTAGTGCATTAAGTTAGTTTTATACGGTAAGCTGGAAAATCAGGAATCCGGAATTTCCACGGAATTCCGGCGGAATTCCGGCGGAATTTTCTGGACTGTCGGCCAATATCAGGGCGCGTGTTTTCTCATTGTGGTACAGGCAGTGGTGCTGTTTTTGCACGACCATTGCTGTTCTGTTCACAGAGATTTGTTAACTTATTGGCTCTGCGGTATATTACTACCATGATCTTTACGGCCAGAGACATTTCTCCGCGCCATTCGTGTATAATACCGCTGTGTAGTTTTATACACCTGCTGTTACCTACGTGTGCAGCAGTTTTCCTCGAGCCATTATGATTTTATATATCACCGTCATCCCCATTACGTACCTAACTTTTACCGATCAAGTAGCGATAGACACTCCTCCCCCCCCCCCTTTTTTTTTTTTGCTCGGGGGGTTGGGGGTGCTATTTGTTTCCCACGCCATTAAGACACTTGAATTGCGATGGAGCCATTGGGTATGGTTCCGAATGCGTGAAGGCAGCCCATTAGCAACATCGAGCAATGGACATCCGCCTTTAACACCTTCGTGGCCATCTGTACAGCAAAGTATAGCACAGAAACCCCGAGTCTTACGAAATACTGCTCGATTGTGAGGGAATTAGCATTTCAGTCAGCTAATTGGAAATTTTAAGACAGAATTTCCGCAATACTAAGGCAAAAAGAACCTTGGCCGTGGGATCAAATTCACAGCGAATTATATCTGAGAGCCCATCTCAGTAAGAATAAACTCCTCCCAGGACCCCGGGTTGGGGGCGGGGGGGGGGGGGATAATTGAGTAAGTCGGACCCCCTTTCCAAAGGGGTTTTGCTGGAAATATCACAATGGCCAGCGCTGTATTGAATGCTCTTTTAAGCATGTCTGCTTCCAATGTGGCCCACCCAGTTTCCCGTTGCCAGCAAAACCCCAAACACGATAATTCAAAGCAAGCGGGAGTTGCAGGGGGGCGTTACACACATTCACGGCAGGTCACGCCCTTTCAGGCATCCACCTAACACCAAAATCTAACACCAAATCTAAACCTACCACAGTTGCGGAACATTTCCTCTCCTCTCCTAACCACACTGCTTATGACATGCAATTAATCCCCATTGAGAAAATATTTTCTAACAGGGACTCAATGCGTAAGGCCAGGGAAGCTTTTTTGATTTCAAAAGGCAGAACAATTGATCCTGAAGGTCTTAACATCCGCGAAGAAACATATTAGTTAATTTTTTTTCTAATAAGTTTATCTTTTTTTAGACCTTTTTTCTAGTATTTTATTTTACACTGTCAATCATTTTAGTTTTACGTGTTTCCGGTATGTATCTACATCATGTAAACACCCCTTCCAATGTAAATTCTCATTGTACTTGAAGAAGGCTGGTTTGGCCAGCCGAAATATAGTACACAAAACTTAAAACCATTCTACGTTGTATCGGCCCTTGCTTTTATACTCTCTGTTGATTTTATTACGCCGATCAGATCACCAGTTTGATCCAACGTATACCAGCAGGATTATTGTCCTCGGTTGCTTGCTTGAACATTTGATATCCACCGCTGACTTCGTAGTATCACCTTTGGGAGTTATTCCGAAGAAAACCCCAGGGGAATACCGAATGATTCATCACTTATATCCTACCCTAATGGAACATCGGTTAATGATTTTATACCGAAGGAGTATATCACAGTTAAATGCGCTACAGTAGACGACGCGATCAAAATGATTAAATCACTAGGTAAGGGATGTGCTATGGCCAAAACAGATATCAGAAATGCTTTCAGGATTCTCCCGATACATCCGCCTGACTATCATTTACTAGGCTTGAAGAGGAACGGGAAGTGGTATTACGATCGCTGCTTGCCTATGGGTTGTGCAAGTTCCTGTAAACGTTTTGAGAGTTTGAGCACCGCCTTAGGATGGATTGCTAAGGTGAAATTGGCGACACCTGATATCATACACATCTTGGATGATTTTCTGATAATCGCGGACTCTTTGACCTCTTGCGGCAAACAATGTTGCGATGAATTAGGCGTGCCAATGGCGCCAGAGAAGACAGAGCAGGAACAGACAGAGTAGTTTGCAGGAATCGAATTAGATTGTAATACGCACTAGGCTAGGCTTCCTCCCGACAAAATTGAGAAGTGTTTGAATGCCATTCATCTCCTTTTTACTAGAAGAAAAGTACCGTTATGCGACCTCCAATCCCTTATCGGATTGCTTAACTTTGCGTGCTCAGTGATCGTGCCAGGTCGAGTTTTTCTCCGTCGTTTGATTAATATTACAATTGGCATTAAACGGCCCTTGCATTACATACGGCTGACTCTGGAAGTAAAACGCGATTTGAGTTTCTGTTAGGTTTTAACTGCAAGTTTTTTTTTCCTCGAGGAAGCCTGGCACGAATCCCACTCTTTACATTTCTATACAGATGCCGCAAAATCTGCGGGTTATGGCTTAGTTTTTGGAACCAGTTGGGCATTTATCGAGTGGCCTCAAAATTGGAAATTTTTTTTCTTGAGTTGTATCCCATTGTCATAGGAGTCATCTTATGGTCGGCTAAGCTCAGCAATAAACACGTGATCTTTGTTTCTGATAACGAAAGTGTTGTACACGTCATAAACAAACAAACCGCGAAAGATAAGAATTTGCTCGAATTATTGCGACAATTAGTTTTGACATGTTTGCGTTACAATATTCTTTTTAAAGCTAGACACATTGCAGGAAGCAAAAACCTTTAGCTGACAGTCTCTCTTGGTTACAGGTGGAGAAATTCAAACGCATGCCCCATTGCATGGATCACTCTTCCACAAAGATACCTCACCACCTATTGCCGGAGAACTGGTTCTTACCCTAACAAGGCTATTGCATGCTAGTTTAAGCTCGTCATCGTTCACATGGATTACCGTCCATGGATTTTGTTTAAGGAGTTCGAGCAACGTCATTATCATGTTAATGATATTAGGTTCCCGATTCATTCCGATACTTTATCTCTTTATTTCTAGTTTATATGAACAAGGCTATTCCCATTCGACTGTCCCGACATACGTATCCGCTCTAGGCTTTGTTCATCGAATGGCAGGTTGTCGTGACCCTTCGAAATCCGAGCGCATTCAATTAACTTTAAAGGGTTATTCCAAACTGCGGCCCTCGAGTGTTGACCCAAAGTTGCCAATTACACTTTTGGTGCTAGAACGCATTATAGACGCTAATTAGAGCATACCCAACCTTCCCAATTTCAAAGAAAATTAGTTCAAGCTATGTGCTCATTGGCATTTTTCGCTGCGCTAAGAGTTGGGGAGATCACTATTCGCCCGGGACAATCGCAGAATAGCGTTATCAATTTCGGCCATATCACGTTAATGAATTCACACGATGGCATCTTGATGGCTGTTAAATTGTCATTCGTGAATTACAATCATAGTGACCCTTCCCGACCGGTGGATCTCCTCGTTTACCGAGAAAAACCGGTGTGTCCTGTATCACGCCTATTGGAATATTTTGCCCTGCGAAGTGGTTCACCCGGCCCGCTGTTCTGCTGGCCGGACCACACTCCTGTCACGAGAGCGTATTTTACCCGGTCACTCAAAGAAGCTTTAGCATTTTGCAATTTAGACCAAACCAGATATAAATCTCACAGCCTTCGTATAGGTGCTGCGTTGCGGGTGGCCGCCAACGGTATGTCGGATGCACAAATTAGGTTGTTTGGAAGGTAGAAATCTAATGCCTTTTTACGTTATATTCGAATTCTAAGTATCGGTAAACGCACTGATACCGTTATCTCGAAGTAACATACGCTCTTGCTTGGGTGGGGGTGTCCTTGTCACTCTTTTCATCGTTTCAGTACTGTGGCGGGTATCCCCTCACGTTTGCTAGGAACAGTTTCATGTAGAGTAAGCTTCATTGGTTTTGCGCAGTTGTTGCAAAAAATAAACGGCCCCTTAGGTCGCCAAAAGATGGCAGAATGTGTCACGTCTTATCTCTTCCCAGCAAACCGAGCTCAACCAAGACAATGATCGCCGTCTATAATCTTTTCCTAACGGTTGCAAATGGGACATAAAAACTCATTTAGCCACTGGTCGTACAAGTTAAATTTTCGAAACTAATTTTTTTGCGATGGGCTGGCCTTCGCCATTCAATACCTTCCTCTTTAAAAATTACTATTCTCTGTCCATCTACAGCCTTTCCATTATCTTCAATTGATGACAACATCTTTGACGCCAGGAAAAAGTAATCAAAGGACTATTATTTATTACTTGTACGCAAAAAAGCACAGCTTCCTAATATGGTTCGTAAATTGCAGAATGACTTTAATTTCTCCTTTGATCAGCTGAGACAAAACGGACGACCTGTGCTCATTTGGCAAGGCAGAATCAGAAACCTTATACCACCTCTTGTATCAATGTTCTTTTGTTAGGCAGTTCTGGAATGAATTTCAAGGTTACTGGCACCAACTCTCAAATCAGCAAATTCATCTTACTCTTAGAGATGTTTTATTTGGAATAATATCTAAACCAATCCCTCTACTCAACCTATGACTATTTCAAAAAAACGAAAATTTGGTTTATCAACGGAGTTGATAATGTAAATTGACCACCGTACAGGGATTCGATTAGCTGACGTTTCGAGCGTTAGCCCTTCGTCGGAGCGAATCGAGGAATTGTGGGTTGTGTATGGTTTATATACAGAAAATGGAGCTACGCTATTGGTGGTAACATGGTAACGTGAAAAACATGAATAAATTAATTGAATGAAAAGCGCTCGTTGATACCGTGGGGATTAAGAGTGCCAATTTGAAAGATAAGTTTTTGCTCGAGAGTTTTACGGCTTTCCGTGGTACCTTGATGTAGGGAAAGGCCGGAGATCGACATGTGTTGTTTGGAATGGTTAGGGAGATTACCATTAACCATTCCAAACAACACATGTCGATCTCCGGCCTTTCCCTACATCAAGGTACCACGGAAAGCCGTAAAACTCTCGAGCAAAAACTTATCTTTCAAATTGGCACTCTTAATCCCCACGGTATCAACGAGCGCTTTTCATTCAATTAATTTATTCATGTTTTTCACGTTACCATGTTACCACCAATAGCGTAGCTCCATTTTCTGTATATAAACCATACACAACCCACAATTCCTCGATTCGCTCCGACAAAGGGCTAACGCTCGAAACGTCAGCTAATCGAATCCCTGTACGGTGGTCAATTTACATTATCAACTCCGTTGATAAACCAAATTTTCGTGTTTCACTCCTCCACCGACGCAGCACCACAGTTTCTTTAGAAACTAATCCCCTTTATTCATTTATGACTATTTCAAAGTCCGCCAAACGACGTCAAGGTTATTGGCTCCGGCCCTCTTCTAGTTCTATCGGCGTAAAGTCCATTGACTTGTTTCAGAGTCAAACCGCGAAGAAAAAACAATTGATAAAGTAACATTTTAAAAAGAGAAGTTTGATTTGGGTGCGAAGTGTCATTCAGCAGTCAATTTTGAACATAAAACCATACATCATTCTCCTCTCGGAAAATCAAAAACCAGTAATTCCTAATAATGAAACAATATATCACTGCAACATATCATATTTTGAAAAATATCTGCGATCTCTTCCAACCACAAAAAAAAAAAAAAAAAAAACTCTTCACCTAGCACTTAATTTGGTCAACGGAAATATGTGAAAGCCTACTTGTTTTGGCGAGTCCCCGTCTTGTTTCAGTGTTTGTAAAGTAACCAGTGGGAAGATACCATATGAAGGTACACCTGGAAATCGATGGAAATCTGAGATTCATTACTCCCAATTACTGGTCCTGAGGGGAGGTGTTCGTCATCGTGGTTCCAAATGATAGCTGAGTTAATCTTTTGTCTCCCGATTGAGTCACAAAGATGTGGATCGCGACGATTCGACCGCTATACTGCTGGTCTTCATCAGGCGATAATGTCGACTGGCTGCGTGTGAGTATAAGAAGCACTGTGGCTGGTGATCATTGGTGCGTTTCGATCCTCGCTTAGGCTGCTGTTGATTGGAGGATTTCGATCCTTGTCGTTCAGACTAGAAATTGTTCCCTCAGCGGTGCGCTTTGGTACTGATCGGCTGTTGTGTTGTTTGTTCGTGGGCATCCACGCTTCAGGAATTTCAATTCCACTGTCCCTGTTGATGTTGTTAAGGTGAAGTCTTATGTGAATAGCCTCTTTGACCCTACGGGTGTACCAGTGTGGGTCTCGGTCAATAAATTTAACTTCGTCCCTGAGCGGATAATGTCCGGTCGCGTTGCTATGTTCTGAAACGGCGGAGGATTGGGTTCGAGCAAGCCGTATGTCTCTATCGTTGTCCTTAATCCGTTCATGCATACATCTTCCCGTCTCTCCAATATGAACCTTATCACATTCGCAGGGATTCTTGTAGACTACTCCTTCTTGTTTTACTGGATCGAAAATGTCCTTAGGTCGTGTGATCTAAGAGTTGTGTCAGATCTGAAAACAGTCAGTATGCCTTGTTGTTGCAGGCAACGGCGAAGAGCCTCCGATGTACCTTTGACGTATGGCAGAACCACAGTAGATTTAATTTCGGGTTCAGGTTCTTTAGTGGTTGTTCGTCCCTTGGTTTTCGTAAGATTTTTTTATAAACGAAAACGGATAACCGTTGGAAACAAGGACTGACGAGAGGTGTTTCTTTTCATGAGAAATAACTGATGGTTTTGTTATGAGGTGTTTAGATCGATGGTACAGGCAGTTGACAATACCGCGTTTTACAGATTGCGGGTTGGTGTGAATCATACGCTAGGTACTGGTCAGTGTGTGTAGGCTTTCTGTAAACACTGGTAGAGAGGTGTTCATTCGAATCCTTGATGATCAACGTATCAAGGAATACTCATAGTCTGAACGACAAGGATCGAAATCCTCCAATCAACAGCAGCCTAAGCGAGGATCGAAACGCACCAATGACCACCAGCCACGGTGCTTGTTATACTCACACGCAGCCAGTCGACGTTATCGCCTGATGAAGACCAGCAGTATAGCGGTCGAAACGTCGCGATCCACATCTTTGGGACTCAATCGTGAGACAAAAGATTAACTCAGCTATGAAAAAGATTGATCATCGCGACTATTGGGGGATGACAAACCTAATCATTTCTCTCATGACCAGCAACTGAATGTATTTCTTTTACAGCTGGAGTTTCGCTGTCTTCCGTCAAAATATTAGAAAAAAATCTTTACCTAAATCCGACTGTTAATCGTTGATGCTAATTTCATCAAAAAATGTGTTTCTTTATCATTAGCCCATCGAAAAAGTTTATCAAAAAAGGAATAAAGAAAGCTTAGCAAGCAGCAAAAACCCTAAGTTATGGTTGGTTTCCGAATCCGTGTTCGCGTCTTTGAAGATCAAGTTTTTCAGTTCAGAGGTTCCGATGACGAAGTCAACTAAAGCGGAATATAAGTTTTTGCACGGAGCGACCGGACTATGCCATGCAACAAGAAACAACCGATAACAAAGCGTGCGCAAGACTCCAGGAAACTCCAGCTGTATAACATTATCATTGGGATGGAGAAAGCAAAACGAAGAAAAAAGTTTTGAGTTGTACTGTTATCGAGTAATGACAACTTAGTTGTCAATTTTTATTGGTTGATATCTACTGCTATCGGTAAAGCTCTAACTAATGGCCACTTTAGAAAGGGGAGGGGGAGCGGGGGGGGGGGAGAATTAGGGAGGAAAACGAAAGGGAAGACTGAGGAGAAAGGGAAAGGAAACGCCTGCTCTAAAGACCCGGGTTTGTTCATTTCTGCGGCCGCTGGCGGCCTCAAAGTTCTGATTGGTTAATCAGACCATATGAAAACAACAAACAAAATGGAAAATTTGCCGAAGTAACTTTAAAGTCATCTATTCATCGCCTGATCAACACCAATTCACCTTATCATCAAAATATTTGTGCTATACATGTAGTTGCTATTTCGAGGAGCAAGGTCTTCCTAGAATTTACATTTCCAGTAATTTTAGGTTGAGTTGTTCACGGTCAGGACGACCGTCAGATTCGTAGTCTTCTTTTTAACCTTGCTTCTTTGCAAAGTTTGATGGTGGTGGGTAGCTGACTCTTGTTTCGACCTCTTACAGCCTCGCAATCTTCCTCGAAATTAGTGGTACATATAGCTTTTTCGATAACTGTACAGTTCAGCTGCATTTCTAATTTTGCTACCACATGGTATGCACACCTGTTCTGATAAATTTTCGTTTCGCGTTAATGGAAACCCAATAGAACAGCAAGAATGAGCTAAAACCAGCTTCACTGCACTTTCTTCTCTTCCCGACGACGAAAATAAAAATTTCAAAGGAGGCTATTGCTCCCACAGAATTAAAACTAACTCCCCAAAATCAGTATTTTCTAACCGTCCGAACTTCATATTGCAAAATCGATTCAGATCATATCATTTTCAAGTGTATGTAGAAGCATTGCCTATAAGCTTTACTGGCTGAAAACAACAACAACAACAACAACACTTTATTCACATTTCCATTACACGGTTTGTAAAACTTATTAAATAATTAGCAACTTAACACATAGAATAATCAATTACAATTTAAACTAAATATTATTACATAGAAGGAAATGCCTAGCAGCTAGATAACCGTAAGGTTTTCGAGCTAGCTAGCAGCTAGCTCTTTGAAGGTAGTTTCGAATGTACAGGACATCAACTAGACATACACAACATCGTAAGACATACATAACACACCCCAAAAAAGAAAAAAAAAAGAAAGCACATAGATGGCAAGAAAAGAAAAGAAAACAGTCATAATAGTGCATGGCCATATGATTAGAATAATTTCAGTATGTTAATTGTTCGGCCAACAAGTATTCTTTCAATTTTTTAGGAAAATTATAAGTTGAGAAGTCTTGGGTGGGGAGCTGTTGCCACATTTCAGTCGCCATAGCCGATTTTGTTTGTTTCCCTATGTTAGTCCTGGAACGTGGTTTGTAAAAGTTACTTTTTGAAGCATATCTCGTATTATATGTATGGACTTCACTTGCATAGCGAAAATGCTGGCTAAAAATATTTGGTAATTTTTTAGAATGCCATTGATGAGTGAAGTTTGTCATTGAGTTTTGTTTCAATAACAATCGACAAATACTTTTGTCTACACGTTTTATTGTTATCTTGTTTAGATAACAATGAAACAATTCACTCCGATAGTATTGATTTCATTTCGAAATTGATTTCTATCGAATGACTAGCTCAGGATGGGGTGTAAATAAATAGAACAGTTTGTTATTTTTCGAAAGTGCTGTACATGTGTGTGTAAATTATATATTACCATGCCTAGTCTCCCCCAACCACCCTGGCGCACAATAAGCCCTCCCCCGCCTCCCCCAAACAAATCATTTTGTACAAAATGGAAAGGTGAACTTTTTCAGTCGATTGACTGACGAGTGGCACTTGGCTGTTACTAGCTAGCTGTTGTATCTGATACGGCTGTATGCTGTTTTAAATGAGTGATCGTGAGTTGACATTTAGGAGAATGCTTCAGCAAATAAGCATGCGTAACTGATAAACCAAACAGGTAATTTCCTCTTCACAAAAATACAACAAATCGCTATAGGAATGGACACAAGAGGCAATTGTAATATAGCTCGCGCATCTTTTCATTGAAAGCGACCTTGCCTTTGAGTGTACAAAGCACGCAAATGACGCCATTTGTCTGCGCATGCATGCAGTTTCAGAATCATTACAAATCTGGCATTTTTCGAAAGTAGTTCTTCCTACTTCTTTCGTGCTCTCGTCACTTCCTTGCGTGCCTTATAACAGAACAAAGCACGGTTAAGACTTTTTTATTTGCTAATTCAATCACGGTAATTACGTTCCAAATTAGAAATGGATAATTACGGTTTTACCAATCTGATGTAGGATATTGTAACGGCAAAGTTCGAAAATCTTGATTTCTGTAGCGTTCAACGTTTACCGGCTATTATATCTGATTTGCATTTTTAAGAATGGTTGAAGAACTTAGAAATTAGGATGCTATTCATTCAATCACAATAATTGTGCTCAAAATTTCAAACGAAGCTGATAATGTATATTTTAACTTATTCTGGACAATATAAAAATAAAATTTGTATGAACGTAAAAATTTATTACTCTAATTACTTAAAGACCGTTTCGAACTCTTAAGAAATAGTCGAAAAGAATTTCATTAGAAACCTACATAAGTGGAAAAGGAAAGCCCAACTTCAGATCACACTTGCAAAATTGATGACCCACGTTTTTCTTGGTACCCACGTTTTCGCGAGATGTACCTGCAATTTTGATTTGATTTCCTTGGGACTGAAAATTTTGTCCTCGACTGATTCAGGTTCATACAACACTTAATGAATAACAAAGTGAACAAAAGTCGTTGAACTTATCTTTTATCTCAAGCCCAAGTCCGATGGCTTAATTTTTAAGAGCTTGCTTTTATACGTTGCATGTCCAGTTGTGGACCTTTGTTAATGTGTTGTATTTTAATCTGAAACAGAAAACAAACGCAAATTGTGTGAGTTTTTAGCTTAAGCGTGTAGCATCAGAGATTAGGATATATGTCATGTCAGGCTAAGAGTACCAGTACAGGTAAAAACTAGGCAACGGGAACCAAATGACAATATCAGACGAGCTTTACCTTCTACAGTCGAAGATTGAGGCAAAGCATTTTTGAAGGCTCCATCCATGAGTTTAGTTCATTCACTATGTATTAAACGGTTTGTATGAGTTACCATACAAACACGCTCTTGCCTTTATTTATTTTGCAGTGCAGATCCATTTTGAATGAATCATGTCATGGACTAATTTACCATCACTTTTCAGGCGATTACCACTTGTTTGGCTGTGGCTTGTTCTTGTTAGATTACTGCTTGGATATCACATATTTGAGCACTGGGATCACACGATAGTTAAATGCTTCTGAGCTAACTTTACTGTGTTGCAAATCAGCGACAAAAGAAAACGGACGAAAACGGCAACAAAAAGAACATCCTGAGAAAAATGTCGCGCAATTGAACTGCCGGTTGACCATGATGGGTGACCCAGCATCCTGAGGTTAACCAACGCCCAGCAACAACTGATACAGTCATAATTAAAATTTCCATGAGTTTTCACTGCGTCCCCGTAAAAGTTCGAGTTTACATTTCATTCATGAAAAACTCAAATTTCTGTTACAATTACAATTTCTGTTTTGAGGTACTCAATCTCAATGACACTTAGCTTGGGAGTTTTGGGATTTTGTTTCCTAAGGGCCTGTTTACATGGCGGCAGGAAGATCCTAGAGGGCGAACCAACTTTTCATTTGGTTTACATGCAGGTATTTTGGTCGGAAATTTCAACGGAATTGTCTTCCTTTAGCCGCTGATCGCCCGGCCGCTGCCATGTTTGTTTGGTTTGTTGTTTTTGTCCCCGGTACTAGGATCTTCCTAGCGAAACCAGTTTACATGGTGCTAGGATCTTCCTACTTTTGAGGTGGGATGATCCTAGGACTAGGAAGATCCCTTGCGCTAGGGCCAAGTACAACCCTTTGCATGTAAACTGAATACAGAAAACATATGACGCTAGGATGAGCCGCCTTCTTGGATCTTCCTAGTGCTAGGATCTTCCTCCCTCCCTGTAAAGGGGGTTAAAGTCGAATACCAATAAAACCGCGAGAATTAATGAGGTTTTTTAATTCTCACATCTTGCTTACTTACCATGAACTAACGACGACATCTTCCTTTGGCGCAGTTGTCCATTCTAGCTTCTGTTTGTTTCGCTGTATTTGTTTGTTAACTAACGTCACATTTGTGTATCAGCTGGCAACATATTTTTCATATTTTTATCATTATATAAACTGGCATTTTATGACCTCACCTGTGGCATAAATATTCAATGGTGAACAAAAGACCTTAAGAAAATATAGTGATGCCAGAGTGTTTTGAGATCTTTTCCGTTATTACATGGCACGTGTTTCTGGATATAAAACTTAATTCTAAGAACTGAAAACTTTGTACTTTTGATCGCGAACGAACGAATATTGTAATAATCTATCCCTGTATTAAAATTATAATATCCGTGAAAATATGAGGAGGTATCGTACTTTATATGTAGTTCTTTTTGTAGGAAATCATACAATCTTGAGTACAATTCGCGATGTAACAGGTAGAATTGATTTTGAAAGTTCTCGAAATTGCGCGAGCCTTCAGGCAGTGCAATTTGAGAACTTTCAAAACGAGAGTACCCATTAATCATAAATTGTACGATAAGGTCGTGCGAATTTTTATTTATAGTTCGCTCAACTAATCTACGAATTGTAAATGGTCACGAAATATGTAATTTGTCGGGTATTCTAATATATTTTGTCAAAAAAAATCATTCCAGAGAATCGCAACTTCAGTGATATGCCTTTTCGTCCAATTTCCAAACCGTCAAAACAGTCAAACCCGGTGTGCTGACTCAAAATTTATGTAAAAATCTGATCACATAGACTCCTTCTTTTAGCGATGCACGTGTTGCCCACAATAAATCAAAGGACCCCTATAGACCTTTTTCATAATGGCGGACGATTTTAATTATTCTTTTGTATATGTGTTAATTAGCCCTACTAACCTCACTTTAATAAAAAAATTCTATTGAATTTTGCACATGCTGACGAGGCTAGTAGGGCTCATTATCATAAGAATAAAAGAATAATTTGTCGGGCGCCATTATGAAAAGAGTCTATGAGCCAACTAAAACTCTCAGCCAACAGGTACGAGTGATTTTGAAAGTTCTCAAAATTGCTCGAGCCTTCAGGCAGTACAATTTGAGAACTTTCAAAATGGGATTACCCGTTAATCATGAATTGTACGATAAGGTCATGCGGATTATATTTATTGTTCGCTCGACAAAACTATGAATTGTAAATGGTCACGAAATTTGTAAAAAATTCGGGTATTCTACTAAATTATGCCAAAAAAAAATAATCATTCCAGAGAATCTCAACTTCAGTGATATGCCTTTTCGTCCAATTTCAACCGTCAAAACAGTCAAATTTGCCACGGTTTTTATGTAAAAACCTGATCACATAGACTCTTTCTTTTAGCAATGCACGAGTTGCCCAACATAAATCAAAGGACCTCTATGAGCCAACTAAAACGCTGAGCCAACAGATAGGATTGATTTTGAAAGGTTTCGATATTGCTCGAGCCTTCAGGCAGTGCAATTTGACAACTCTCAAAACGGGATTACCCGTTAATCATGAATTGTACAATAAGGTCATGGGGATTGTATTTATTGTTCGCTCAACAAAACTATGAATTGTAAATGGTCACGAAATTTGTAATTTGTAGGGTAAGTCACGCCAAAACAAATCGCTCCAGAGAATCTGAACTTCAGTTATATGCCTGTTCGTCCAATTTCAACCGTCAAAACAGTAAACATTTGCCACGGTTTACCCGGTGTGTTCACACAAAAATCTTGTAAAATTCTGATCACATAGACTCTTTCTTTTAGCAATGCACGTGTTGCCCACAATAAATCAAAGGACCCCTATGAGCCAACTCGTCAATTCCAAGTTCAAGTTTGTTTCGACTCTTTAGTATGGAAACAGTTTTTTACCTCGTTTTCCAATCGAAAACTGTAACGCATTAAGAACTGCAAGTACTGCGCAGGATCAGTTTTCTCGCGTATATGGTTTTGATTCCTTAGGTATTAATACATAGGTTCAAAAGCTACGGATATTTTGAAATCAGACAATCTGAATAGCGTTCTATCACGAATGCCACTCGCTATCTTCTTCGCGTTTTCGACGTGTCTGCGAGGGGGATTTAGATAATTAGATAATTAGGAGATCTGCCTTGTATGGGGTCTCGGACGCTTTTTTTGGCCCTTCTGGTTTAAGGCTCTCGTTAGTGAAAACAGATTTTTTTGGAGAAGAAAGTTATCAAGACAACCCAATATTTCTTCGTAGGCCGGTCCAAACTGCGTAATCTCGTTTACAGTCTCTTGTACAAAGTCCATTGACCTCCACTTTCCTGCTCAGTTTATGGACTGTTAATTATTTGAACCAACTTTGGTAATTATTGAGCTTAGGTATGTATTTTGTTTGCAAAAATAGCATATAATATGTGTTTTAACCGCGTGCAGTTAAACGAAAATCGAGTTTAATGCCCGTTATTCGCAGTATATTATGGAAACGCTCGGAAAGGAAAGTGTAGAGCTGCAGTGCCAGTCAATTTGAAATGGGCCCACAGAAGATCCGATTTGAGAGAGAAATCAACAGTAGGAAATTTTTTGTGATAAATTCACTGCAACGCTTAAGTGACGCATAAATAACAGTTGCTGCACGCGCCCTCGGTAAGAGAAGTCAAGTCTTTCTTTCTGTCAGTCACTTGAGGATACTTTGGACCAAAGGTATGGGCCCAGGTATCTAATAAAGTGTTTTCCGTATCTCACTCTAAAACTAAAGTGGAACCCCGCGTTACGGCCACCTCGCTAATACGGTCACCTCGTTGTTATCTCTATCATTTCGCAACGATCGGCAGCTGACGAGATCCAAAAGATTGGGATCGAAACTGCGGTCCTGCCTGACCATCAACTAACTAAAATGTCGAAAAACTTACTAACGTCAGCAGGGATATTAGCCACCCCTGGCACGAGCAAAAAATGCCTCTGAAATACAGGAGCTACGGATGGAGCTTTCCCAACTTAAGGAAGATGAAAACGAGCTTCTTCAAGAGTCAGAATATGAAGAATTTAAAAGCAGCCAAAGCCAACCAGAAAAGAAATGATATCGAGAACTAATCCCTGTCATTTCTCAGCAATCGGCTACTGACGAGAAGGCAACAAAGGCACCGCAAAAGACATACGACAAGAAAAGCTCGCATTAGAGCGGTCACTGAATTCAAAACTGATATTAAAGCGCATCCGCAAAAATGAGGAACAAGAGTTCCTCAAGGCTCTAACTCGTTTTCATTATCGCGAAACCGATCGTTTAAGATCGGAAATTAAACGTGGAAAGAGGCCGAACGTTTCTAACCAAAACACAGACACTGATGTCAGTAACTCAATATCATCCATCAGTGACAAACTTAGAAGGAATCCTCATGAGCAAATGGCATTTTATAGAAAAACAACCGACTCTTATCGCCGAAATTAGAGACTACCCGCAGGCTACTGCATATCACCGTTCGTTTGGCAACAAAGCCCAAAATGTCAGTCTTTTGGCCCGAGCCTTCAGGCAGTGCAATTTGACAACTTTTAAAACGGGATTACCCGTTAATCATGAATTGTACGATAAGGTCATGGGGATTTTATTTATTGTTCGCTCAACAAAACTATGAATTGTAAATAGTCACGAAACTTGTAATTTGTAGGGTATTGTACTAAATTATGCCAAAACAAATCGCTCCAGAGAATCTCAACTTCAGTTTTATGCCTGTTCGTCCAATTTCAACCGTCAAAACAGTCAAATTTGCCACGGTTTACCAGGTGTGCTCACACGTTAGAGCAAACAAACAGTTTTCAAAGGCTAAAAGCATGCGTGTGGGAGTCTCGCAGGAGACAGTTAAGCCTATTTAGGAGGAGACTGGCACTAGTGTCGTAACTCACGCGTGTCTTTCGCTCGCCCAACGATCCGTCACCGAAATTAGAGACTACTCGCAGGCTACTGCATATTACCATTCGTTTGGCAACAAAGCCCAAAATGTCAGTCTTTTGGCCAAAGAACAGCATCCAAAATTACACTTTTTTGTGGTCAACGTTCCAATAAGAAAACATTGCCCTAAAATCAAAAGCATACATTTACAGCAAACCTCAAGGGCAGGCCTTGCCGATCTGGCTGGAAATTTTCCTCTCACTTGTTGCACGGGCCACGATTTAGCCATTTTATTGGAGCCAGTCTAACGTATCTCAAATTGCCTTGTTCACGTCCAAAAACAATTCTGGGTACTTGAGCCATGCCACTAGCATACAAGTCTTTAAGTGTCGGGCCATCCAGTGCTACAAGCAAAATATGGCATCGATTGAGCTTATTGCCAGTCAAAACTACTCCAGATTGCCTTGGTAGGTCATGGAATCCGTCCAAAAAACGACGAGATAGACAGTTTCACTGGTGAATTGTCATATTGGCTACGAAGCAAGTGTGGTATCTCAGTCAGCATGAAACCACCTGTCTCCTCTGGTTTCTTTCAGAGGCTTGTCTTAACCCACATTCGACTGTTTCCACTTAGTGGAAGAACTAGAAAAGACTTAGACTTGAACAAATGTGGCAGTTATCCCTTAAACCCGACCATCTAGTACCACATTCCAATGGCATTTGTTTCTGGATGGAGTGCTTGAAAAATTAGGATTGTGCCCTGGAATGTCCTTGAAAAGTCCTTGAAGTTTTAGTCCAAAAAAGAGTCCGAACCCTGACTTTAGCATGAGCCCACAGTGTCACAAAACCGCAGAGGTTTCCATGACAACTCCTTATATGGAGACGATTAGTGCTCCAGACTAATTATGACCAAACATTTACTAAAAAAAGTGCAGCAAGTTGGTCCCTTAAGGCAAAAACGGATGTCACGTGACCAAGTATTTGACACCTTCAGGGAACACAAATGGTATCCCTTGACTAAAATATATGGTTTGGATGGTGTTTCATATACAACATCAGTTGCTTCGCCCTCTGGGTCAGTTCCTTAGCTTAGGGTTAGGTTTGGATTGGGGATAATTTTTGGGCCTCCACAAGTCACGTGACATGCATTCTCACCATACTGCAACACCCTTGGGCAACTGGCCACAGAGTGTTGTCCTTGTTGAGCCCAAAATATTTTGCACTAACATAAAAATTTGATAAACTCACCACCCCCTTACTTTCAGTTTGTACGTTTGAAACTACATGAAGCTCGTTAAGGCCTTTACCAACCACCCTCTATCTAAATCCTTATTCTTTACTTAGTTTTGCACTAAACTTTCTGGTGTTACTACTAGCACGGATTCTTACTAGTTTAGATAGTTTGCAACATCGGAATGCCAAAATAATGGCAAAAGGCAGTTTTGATTAAGGGTTAAATGCGTACTGGAGCGATAATTTTCGATAGGCACCCCTGAAGATTTACATGCACAGGTTAACTTTAGTGAGCCTGTCGCATTCAGCGAAACTGTTTTATACCCAATTCACTGACGGCAAATACTGATCCTGAGCAAATCAGTCTTCTACAAATACAGCCTCATCCGCGAGAACCGCGACCCACGAAACGCGAAACTTAACACTCTACCCAAAATAACACGCCAATTATTCATTTCTCGCCGAATACGTATCAGTAAAATGTCTTTACTTCCAAAAAAATCATGTGTTGATTTATAAATTTTACGAGAAAAATGAAAATGCATTTTCCAACTTGGTGTAAATTAGCCTATGTTGGCTTCCTCACTCAGGTGTTGTTGACTAGTCTCTTGTCTTGGAAGTGTTGACAAATCATTTGCAAGTATGAAACAAAGGCTGGCATGAAGCAACACGCAACGCTTTTGATAACTTAAATGTGCTAACTTGTTAATTACTGCTCTGTAGGTGAGCAAATAATTTTTTCATCATGGATGATATGGGAATTTTTTATCACGCTATAAAAAGAGATGAGCCCCTCCTGGCCTCCCTCCCCAGGACCCTAAAATTAATGGACGCCCCAGGCCCCAGGGAGTAGAGTGCTCACCTTCCACCAATGTGTTCCGGGTTCGATTCCTAAACTCGGCGTCATAAGTGGGTTGAGTTTGCCGGTTCTTCACTCTGCTCCGAGAGGTTTTTCTTCCCAAAAACCAGCATTTGATTTCATTTGATTTATTTAGAGTTGATTTGATTTAGTCTCCCCAATTAGTACAGCATCTGTGCTCAGCTAAATACATTTAAGACTAAAATAAAGTGGTTATTATTATGACAGTGAGAACATATGGATGCCATATGGATCCCTATCCAGCCACCCTGGAACGTCGGACGTAACCCAGGAGGCTCTGAGGCTAACAACTCTGTAGCTAAAAAAGTAAAAATGTAAAAAGTCTCTGTTCACTCTTCTGCTATCACTTTCAGTGTGCGGGTAATGTTCAGGGTGTGCGAGATGAAGGCTCTCTGCGTCCGGAGTAGAATCTCTCCTCCTCGAGCACCGAACATTTCCCTCATAGCCTCGTCGACCTCGCTGGACCACCCTCCTAGGAAATCTATGATGATGTTGTACTGCCGAATGTCATATCCTGGGAACTGCTTCTTGAGTTCCCAGCGGAGGGGGCCATACTTGGTGGTCTTCTCTTCTTGTTTCTTTTCTCTGTTCTCCGTCCACGGGGAGCTCATTTTTACCGCCAGAACTCTCTTCTTCTCATGATCTATAAATCTCGCGTCCACTTTGTTCTGCCTCACTTGCTCACTTACTGCAAAGACTGGGATATCCCAATATGCTTGGGCCTCGGGTGACTCGTAGATGCGTTTTGCAACGACCGGGGAATACCATGGTGGCACTGTATCAGAGAGCTGAAGCTCTCTAAGCATTTCCCAGAACAGTACTGTGAGGGCCGCATTATGACGCGTGAGGCACTTATTCTGCGCAAGCGCAGAACAACTCGCCAGCACGTGAGGGATTCTTTCGGCAGTCTTGCCCCAGAATCTACATAGGGTGTCATTAGGTTGATTGGTATGGGTCTTACGTGCGTGATAGACCTTTGTCGGTGTTAGCTGTTCATAAAGTTCGCGCATCCCCGCGATGGTGTGTGTAGGCATCGAATCCCAATTCGTCAGCCACGTGAAGCATCCCCGCTGGTTCAGCTGGTCCTCTTCCCATCTAATGAATAAAGGGGATTAGTTTCTAAAGAAACTGTGGTGCTGCGTCGGTGGGGAAGTGAGACACGAAAATTTGGTTTATCAACGGAGTTGATAATGTAAATTGACCACCGTACAGGGATTCGATTAGCTGACGTTTCGAGCGTTAGCCCTTCGTCGGAGCGAATCGAGGAATTGTGGGTTGTGTATGGTTTATATACAGAAAATGGAGCTACGCTATTGGTGGTAACATGGTAACGTGAAAAACAGGAATAAATTAATTGAATGAAAAGCGCTCATTGATACCGTCGGTCACCTAGTCTCGGAATCGGTCACCTAGTCGTCTAGACGACTAGGTGACCGATTCCGAGAACATCTTCGTGATGTTGAGAAAGATGACAAAGACGCATCCAAACCGGTCGCTCGGCATTTTAATCTCCCTAACCATTCCAAACAACACATGTCAATCTCCAGCCTTTCCCTACATCAAGGTACCACGGAAAGCCGTAAAAATCTCGAGCAAAAACTGATCTTTCAAATTGGCACTCTTAATCCCCACGGTATCAACGAGCGCTTTTCATTCAATTAATTTATTCCTGTTTTTCACGTTACCATGTTACCACCAATAGCGTAGCTCCATTTTCTGTATATAAACCATACACAACCCACAATTCCTCGATTCGCTCCGACGAAGGGCTAACGCTCGAAACGTCAGCTAATCGAATCCCTGTACGGTGGTCAATTTACATTATCAACTCCGTTGATAAACCAAATTTTCGTGTCTCTCTTCCCATCTAGCTGCGAGGAGCTTTCCTTGCCATTATTATTATTATTATTATTATTATTATTATTATTATTATTAATTATTATTACTATTAGTCATTATTATTATTATTTTAAGAAGTTTTCAGCAATACTTTAACAATATTTATACGGATTATAATTACGAATGTTTTTAGCATTCTAGTAGATCAGTAATTGTAAACTTAAGATTGTTTGAGAATTTTTTAATAAAGATTATTATATTAAAAAATTATTATTATTATCATTATTATTATTATTATTTGCGGTACCTGCATTGCTCCACTTGTGTTAAGACTCTGTTGGTGTCAGCTTAACTCCAAAACAGAGGAAAACCTTTTAAAAATGAGCATTAAAAATCTTCAAGGTATGGTAACTGAACTTAACCTTGGGGTAAATAGAAGGAAGAAATCAGGCCCCAGTTGCTCAAAGAGCGGATAACTCTATCCAGCGAATAAGTCGCTATCCAGCGGATAAAATGTATCAGTTACGATGTATGTTATCTGCTGGATAGAGTTATCCACTCTTTAAAAAACTGGGGCCTGATATTGTTCACGTTCTTCTCCGGGCACTCCTCGAGTTGGGAGCAATAAGAACCGGTCAGCGGAAACGCGCACAAACATAAACACCATACTGAACAACTGGTGGGCATGAAGTCGTGGAACTTCTCAGCGTTCGTCCTACATGACAATTAACTTGCCAGCAATTTTATAGCAAGGCATTTCAAAGTTAAACATCCTGAAGTTTAAAAGTACTTTAAACAGCATTCTCCACATCGTTGACGAAGCGGCCGGTACGAGCTGAATGCCAGATGGTATTAAAGGTCAAATGAACCGAAATTTCAAAGTTTTTTTCTTAAGTCAATTTTTATTGAATTTTGTAGCTTAAGTAAGAAATAAACATATTCTGGAGTTTCAGAGTGATCGGGTATTGCATCCCAGAGATATTGGATGCTGAAAAGTGCTTCGTTTTGGCTGTGATATTCGTAGAGCGGTCGGGTCAATTGTCGGGAATTTGTCGGAATTAACAGTAGTGACGTCACTATTGGCGAGCTGAAAAATTGCGGGAACATTAAAAACTACAAGTGAGTCTTGAAATTAGTGTCGTTTTTTTAGCAGAAAGCACCGTGTTTTGTGCTGCAATAAACTGCAGCAACAATTCCAAGTGTAAAGTAAGTACTTTCAAGTTTCCACATGACCCAAAACTACGGAGGAAATTGCTAATAAGACTGAAGAGGGAATCGCTTGTGCAGACCATTTTACATTTCACACCACACATCTTCAAACAAAATCTCGTGGCAAGGAGTTCGCTAGTTCCAGCTTTCAAGCCACGAAGACTGACTTGAAAGATGATGCCGTACCAACTTTTTTAAAGAATAAAAACGTGGAATCCGAAACAAAAATCAGCCAGAAAAGAAGCAACACCGACAACAATTCTAGACCGCCGATAACGGGACGACTTCAAGCGGCAATTCCTAATGTATTCGCTCAGCGTTTGCAAAACGGCAGAAAGTTAGCAGTAGGCATTTTCCATCTTGTTTGAAATAGCTGGAAGTAGAGTGATCCTTTTGCTCTCTCTGATAATTAGATCTTATATTAAGTTTGCTGGGATGTGAAGAGCTGAGACGTCCGTGCAAACCTTTGATATTCTTATAAGTGGCGTACAAATCGAATTTACGTAATGAACAGTAGCCGTAAATATATTTGGCCAGAGCCTTTCACTTCGCATCCTTTCAGAAAAGTAAGCGCTTGTTAACATTCAAGGAGGATGATCTTACTGGTTGGATAAT